>JAPQVY010000133.1:9187500-9447500 GCA_028535165.1 Quercus tomentella
CCCTAAAGACATGAAAAGTCAAAGCACAAAATGCTCCCCATTTTAAAGTGGACTTTTTCCATAGACGACTCTCATTTTAGGACAAAGCTTTTTGTTTTATGCTGACTAAAATGTTAATAGATCCACCTCCCCACCCCCCCCCCCCCCCCACCCTTTTTTTTCCAGTGGTCACACACCCAGCAGTACTGTCCTTTTACTTCTTCACCAAATTCCTAACACAAACCAAAGAAACTTAGAGAGGGTGTCATAAGATATATGGTGATGTTCTAATAAAATGTGCATTCTGATGTTTAAGATGACATAATATTTCAAATTATTCAACATACCTTTGGAGGTTTGAATGGATAATCGCTTGGAAATGTTATGTCTAGGAAATATATACCACCTTCATATGGTGTTCCTAAATACATGGACACACAAAAAGTTCAGTCAATATTGCTATGTCAGTTATAATAATGATGCACAAATATATTTCCTTACAACCATCTTTGCATCAACCCTAGATTATAATAAAAAGCCAAATTACTGCTTCGGAATTGGAAAATTCACTCATATTCATTTGAACAGTTAAGTCAAGTGATATGCCAAGAACCCAGTAATGGAATGAAATCCAACCCAAAATAGCAAGTGCGTTGGTGTGTGTGCTAGTGGGGGCAAAGAACCCACAATGGGCCAAGGCCTCACATGTATATTGAATTTAATAAACCTCATAGAAGCATTCTCTAGTTCTCTAAACGGGAGCTAGACAACACAGAGAACAAGAAAGAGGAACTCCATCTAAAAGTAAACTCGAATCACAAGATTAAGCTTGACGACCGGAACTTCATCACCAGCCACACTACTCAAAATCAAATAAAACTCAAGCTAGCGTGGCTGAGGATGTGAAGAAAGTTCCTGAAGCTTCAACGACTGGGATTGTTATAAGGAGAAGGTTGCAGATGATGATGTACAATAACATGTACAGGATTATATTTGATAGGAGATTCGATAGAGAGGATGATCCTTTGTTTTTGAAGCTTAAAATTGAGGGAGTAAGTTTAAGCTAATACTCAAAGAAAAAGGAAACTCAATTAGGCTTGAAGACCAGAACTTTGTTACTGGCCCCATTACTGGAAACACAAGCTTAAATTGAGAGAGTGGAAAAATTTAAGCTAATACTGAAGACAAAGTACACCCAAATCATATGGTTGATATTGAAACCAGAAATTCATCACCAGTTGCGCTAGTGAAAATCATCAAAATACAAACTTAGAATTGTAAAATTAAGTAACTCAAGCTAAACCTTCCAACAAAAGGCAAACCCAAATTAGGCTTTAACTAATAGAACTTCATCACCAAGCCATTACTCCAAATCATCAAAAATACAGGTTCTTCAAATCAAGCAACGTGGATAAAAATTGAAGCAAAAACTCAAACAAACTACATCCACAATCACATCACTAAGCCTTAAAAAGCAAAACTTCACCCAAAAACCACCAAAAAACTCAAACTTGAACTAAAAAGTGAGTAAAAACACAAGCCAACACTCAAAGCAAGCAGTAGTGGCCTTAAAAGACAATTATATAATAAACCCATCATTCAAAACCACAAAAAGACTGGAGCTTGAACTAAAAAGTCAGCAAAAAACACAAGCCAGCACTCAAAACAAACAGCAAGCAAAACCCAGAAGACAAAAATAATGAAACCATAGAAAGTAGTAGTGTCCTTAAAAAACAAGTATACGATAAACCCATCATTCAAAACCACAAAAAGACTGGAGCTTGAACTAAAAAGTCAGCAAAAAACACAAGCCAGCACTCAAAACAAACAGCAAGAAAAACCCAGAAGACAAAAATAACGAAACCATAGAAAGTAGTAGTGTCCTTAAAAAGACAAGTATATGATAAACCCATCATTCAAAACCACAAAAAGACTCAAGCTTGAACTAAAAACATAAGCCAACACTCAAACAAAGCAAACCCCAGAAGACAAAAACAATACTAATAGTAATAGTAGTAGTAGTAGTAGTAGTAGTAGTAGAAGTGGATGAGAGGAGACCTTGGGGGCCAATAATGGTGGCGACCCAGTGGAAGAGATTGTCACCCTTGGGTCCAGCAGAGCAATCGGGAGGTGGGTCCATGTTGAGCTCGGACATCTCCCTCTGAATCCTCTTCCCCGAAGCAGACAAAGAGGTCGTCGATGCTGTCAATGCTATTGATGATGCTGAATTCCCTCCTATTCCTCCTGATATCATCATGCTTTCTCTCTCTCTCTCTCTTTCTCTCTCTCTCTGTACTCTTCAATAAAACGCACCGTTTTAACTCTGGTTTTTTTTTTTTTTTTTGGTTACAGTTACAGAGTGTCACAGACACAAAGCTAAAGAGTAAAGAGGTGGATGAAGAAGGAGTGGTTGGTGTGAAACGCACCGTTTTGGTGTGCTTAAAACGCACCGTATTGGTGTGCTTGCACCGTTTCGCCGGAAAAATATGAAAAAAAAGATAGTGGACTTAGGAAGCTACTCTTTTGTATCAGAGCCAGGTTTCGATCCTGGGACCTGTGGGTTATGGGCCCACCACGCTTCCGCTGCGCCACTCTGATTTGTTGATATTAGATGCATTAAATTTATATTTATCTAACTATTAGTCGTAGGCCAGTGGCTAGGCTTTTTAGCTAAAGATCAAAACTATCGATATTTTTAAATTTAAAAAAATATATATTAATTGAATTTGATTGAAATGGGAAATAAATAAATCAAAAAAAGATACCACCAAGTCCTAACCTCACCAAAATGGTAGTGTCTTATTCAGGAAATTTGAACTTAAAAGAGAGATAAATAAGATTCAAACCACTTTTGTGATCAAGAAAGGGACCGATAAGTTGATTATTGTCGAGGGATAAACTTTTGAGATTGGACAAGTCTAATATTGACAACGACAACAAACTTGCTGAAATATTTCAAAATAATTATAAATTGTTAATTTGATGTATCAAGTAAAAATACGTAAAATTTATAAGTGACAATTGAATCTCACCGCTAAAACTATTAGATAATAAATCCAAATAAGTAAGTTTTGTAAAATTCCCAAGTGATACTTGAATTAATCCAATAAAATTGTTCCTTGATAGATCCAAATAAGTAATTTGTGTTAGGTTCTCAAGTGATTTTGCTGGAATTGACCCAATAAAATTGTTCCTTGATAGAATCAAATAAGTAATTTGAGTGAGGTTTTCAAGCGATGTTGGAATTGGCCTTGTAAAAATGCAATAAGAGAGATCCAAATGCTTCAAGAACTTTAAACCGCTCCAATTATACTTTGGAAAAGAAACTTCAAGATTCTCATTTTCCCTAATATTTTCTCATTCTTGTTCATGATTTGAAGTTCCAACATATAGGTATATTCCTGTCTTCATTATAGATGATATTTTAGGTGTATCTTCTCCCCCCATCCCCTCCCAAAAGAAAAAGGTGCATATGTTGCTCCTTAGTCCTTATATGGAACAAATACTCATCAACTTTTACATGAAACCATCATTTATATTATTTTTATTTTTATTTATCAATCATTGACATGTCACTTAAGCAATTATGAAAAAAATTTGTGAAATTTTGTGCCTCGAGTAGACCGTACTATTTTTTTAAGATGAATTTAGGGCCATGCCATCAACTCAATTTATTTGCAGGAATGAAGAAAACAATCAACTCGATTCCATAAAACATTCATCACTGGCTATAAGAGAACCGAAAACAAGGCTCCCAAGTTAGGGAATTATGACATTAGTGATCCCCAAAACCAAACAGGACATCGAACCTGAATTTTGCTCATGTTTGGTGTGACCATAAGCAGTTTGTGGCCTCTCAAACAAGACTTGGCCAATACAAAACCCAGAAGCTAAAAACTCCACCTAAAAAGAGAGATACAGAGGGGTAATGGATAAATAAATAAACATTCTAGCAATAATGACATAGTTGTAGGACATGTCCACTCCCATATGGACCATTCTAAAACCCAGGTCACTCCCATTCTAAATGTTTAAATGAATCCATAAACCCTGGTATAGAGAAAAGATGGTACATTTGTAAGCTCAATTTTTCATTGGCAAGGAACAAACTCGAGGTCCAGTTACATAGTCCAAAAAATTCTAGTTCCACTACCTAAAAGTATAAATTACAGTGAACCCCAGAAGAGGCCCCACGAGATAAGAAACAAAGGTGGAGGATAAAATTTAAGGAAAACTAGAGACAAACAAAATTGATGAACAATACAAGAATATTTCAACCATGTCATTGGGCCTGTGCATTTCCTTTTGACTTCATTAAATTACAAACAGTGCTGCTTTTGATTGCTCAAGATGGTAGAAAACTAGAAGGACCTCCAGGGCAAAGCAACACAAGAACTAAAAATGTTGCAGACATCAGATATAGAAACTTGGGGGCCTGTAGGATTGAACTTGAACTCCCATCCAAGGGAGTTGTAGGTCCAAGTGCTGTTGCAGGTGAAAATCCACCAGTCGTGCTCAAACTAGAACTGTTTAGGAATATTACATGTTTAGAGTCAAGACCTTAAAAATAACAAACAACATTCTTAGTAAAAATAAGTGAAGTGGAATCAGATTCTCACCTTCCAGTAAATTTACAGGATCCATTACCTGCAAAGAGCCACCCACCAACAAATAGTCAAGGAAAAACCAAATATTAGAAACAGAAGACATGAGTACAGCATATCTTTCTTTCTTCTTCAATTCTTTTTTTCTTAAGCATGGCATGGGGATTCAAAACATGGACTCCTCAATTGGAAACACCAAGAAATCATTGGCAACAGTATATCAATGGACATAAAATTGCAGGCCTACAGATTAAAAAGAGAGAGATGAAATGACAACACTTTCACAACAAATCCTAAGTGGCAGGTTATTATTGGCTGTTTTTGGAACGCAAAAAAGTAATTTCAATGATGGGTTTAAATTAGAACCGGTAACAACTTACCACCTATGATTTGTTGTGAAAATGCTGTGAATATATTGTGGATGTAGCACTTCTCTTTAAAAGAAATAAATTAAGAGCAAGGGGCATCACTCATAGGTACTGCCTAAAAGGAGACTAGTATCCAAGTTTTCAGGTACAGCCACCCATAGACCTAACTTGCAGAATAATGGGAGCCATTATAATAACTATTTTCCTTAATGGTAAACCATGTTTACTTCAGGGTAACAGAAGCATTGGAAAGATTTCCTAGGCACGTGCATAAATATTTTCACAACTGTATTGTCTAGATCATAATAGAACACCGGCATCATATCATATGAGAAATATTCCTGTATTAATGGTTATAGCACATCAAGTCATACTTGATATCTTAAAATCATTCAAAGAAACTGTTCTCCGTTGGAATGAGTAGATAGCAGGATTCTACTTCTATGTGCCATACTATGTGTCATATTTTAAGATATACTACTTAAAGATACCTTTCTCTAGAGCACTTAATTTCCTAAATGTTTCTTAGAGCCCACAAACTACCATTATGTTTAAACGGAAAAATGGTGTAAGAAAAAAGAGTTCCTTTACCCAGGGGTGCTCAACTGTTGACAAATTAATGAACATTCCTAATTAACTCTTACTACAGAACAGATGAAAAAGAATTCTGTCATATATTTGCTTATGGAAACTCAACTAAAAAAAAACAGAGCATCCAATTAGTGATCTCAAGAGATAAAAAGGAGGAAAATGACAAGTACTTACTGGGATCAATAGTGGTGGTTGTAGCTGTACCGTCAAAGTCACATGTTCCACCAACAGAATGCTTCTTTTGATAATAATCATTATAAGCATAAGAAGCATGATTTTCAAGAGTATCAGGTTTATAACATGGTTGTCCTGATTGAATGGCAGTGCAGTTGGCCTGGCCTTGCCCACAAGCCCAGTTTAGGCCATTTTGTAACTTATCAGAATCTGCACCAGGTTTTGCCACACAGAAAACCACAGAAGAATTTCCTGTAATTTGATTAGAAGCACCCAAACTCAAAGAATATACGGCACTCCCGTTGGCATAAAAAACACCCCAATTTTTTTCTGACACTGGCCCAGGCCTCTTATCTTCATTGAACAACTCATATATGTAGGTATTAATGGGAATGTTTAGCTGACTTGGTGGACCTGAATTATTTAGAACTCGCTTGATCAGATTATCAACAAAGGTCTCTGCATTCTCCACAGTAGCATCAGGTTCTTTTGCTCCACCAAACCATGGCCAGCCACTCTCTGTCACAACAATAGGGATTCCAGAAAAATTTAAAGCATCAATAGAATAATAGGCAGCATCCACCATAGCGTCAAACATGCTGTTATAGTGGAAAAGAGTGTTTGGGTCTACAATCTGCTTGACTGAGGGAAGTGGTCGGAAAAGAGCATAATCAATTGGGAAAATGCCATTCCCTTTCGTGTATCCGTAATAGGGATATGCATTTAACATGTAATAGGAATTTGTGTTTTTCAAAAACTGAAGGATTTGGTAAATAGTAGAGTTCCAGGAAGAATCAAAGGTAGCAGTGGAGGGGGGGAAAGGTCTAGGGATTATGTCCATATGATGGGGAGTTGAAACTTTGACCTGAAAATTTAGGTCTGAAGCAACTAGGGCTTTATGAAGGTAATTCATAGCAGAAACTAAAACTGGGGCAGCATTAGGGACTGCGGTAAGAACCTCACTGCCAACTGCAACGGCTGTAATATTGGTTGAAGGCAAGTAAGCTGCAACATTTTTATTAATCCAGGCTGCTGCTGCAGAAGGAGATTCTCCAATCCCTAGGATTTCCTCATTTGTGACACCAACAATTACCTCAATCCCACTGTTAGAAAGGGCTTTCAGCATGTGAGAATCAGCATCATAAAGGCGAACATGAGTAATTTGATTGGCTTTGAGAATTGCAACAATATCTGACGCTGGTGGCAAATTGGTAACATCAGTGCCAATGTTTATCCCTACAAATGCACCTGCAGGTTCACAGTTATGATTCAGTGACAACCAACAACCTGTAAGAAAGATAATATAACACAGTTAAACTATCTCCTAGATCCAAATGGCCCCTAACAGCTTCCACATCTGGCAGGTCCCAGCCTTTCCATCATTTTGAATAACTTGTGCAAGATATTGTTTGTACATCTGGCAATTTCCTTAGCCTTTATAGATGTCTTTATTTCTGCAACTCTAGCTCGTAACTATCTAATTAAACGTTAGAATATGAAACACTTCATGGCCACCTTGCATAACAACCCAATACCATACTTTCTGAGGCATCACCTTAGGCATATGCCAAATACATTTTAATATGGTATGTTTATCTTTTCTTCATGAAATGTCAAGATGAATATTGCTGTGCTGTGTTTTTATAATCATAGACAGGATTAGAAACTGACGAAGAGCCATAAGAATAATAATGATTTTACAAAATCAACAAGCAAGTATATATACACACAAACTGGGAAATGATACATCATTTTAGTACTTTAATGCTGACATCTCCAATTCTGACCAGAAAGAAATTCAAAATCCAGATTGTGCTCATAATTCAATTGACGCATTTGACTGTACCGGGAACATTAACAATGATGATGAGTGTGGAAAATGAGACCAGAATTTTATTAAATTACCTAATGCACGGGTAAAAATGCCAAAGACGAGCAAAAGTAGACTTCCAAGCCATTTTTCACGCATCATCCGATCCAAAAAAATGTCAACCTAGACTTCCACTTCTGAGCCTTTTCACTATTAGATGAACCTTAAACTGCCAAGTTCAGCAAAAACAAACCAAATGCAATCAGATCCTCATTTCCAGCAAACTTCAAAAAGAGCTATCAACGTATGGATAACATTGGTGGGGGTTGGGGGAGGGGGGGAGAAGCTTATAGAAATTTTTAATATGGACAAATAACCATTTATGCTAATGGCATTCAGAGAATATAAATAATGAAAAATAGTGTATAACATTCAAGCAAAAATCAGAACCTCCAAAATGCTATAAAATATAATTACCAACATACCTGTTGTGAAAGTACAATTAACATAGACGTAACTCAAAGATGATTAACCAATGACAATGAACCCAACAAATGGATGCATAACACTTAACGCCAACAACTATATATAGGCACATGCTTATGTCATTTTTGCTCTTACACTTCTAGGATCTATCAAGTGCGATGTGACAGTTGCCAGGGGCACAAATAGGTTGAAAAATAAATCAATCCAAAGACAGCAACGAGAAAAGAAATGGAGCAACACAATTAATTAGCATCTTAAGGTGCTTGAAATGGACTGTATCATTTGTAGTCTAACACCATCCAAACAAGATACATATATTAATTCAATGCTCCAATCCGAACCATACCTTAACTAATACTCTGTAATTACACAACAGAACTGATGCTAGCTTAATGTGAAGATATGCTAAAACATCTGTTAACATTACATGCATCCAATTTCACTGCAAAAAGTACTAGAGTTATGTCTTTCTTTCTTTTTTTGTTGAGAAATTACCAGAGTTATGTCTTTGGTAACTCATTATACTTTTATCTTCAAACATGAACAAACAATAATCTTCCCAGATAACCAAAGTCTCCATTTCCGATAAAGAATACAAGCATTAAGAAGACTAACTAAAGTTTTATCTTGCTCAACTCGCAACTTACTTATTTAAGAATGCATCCCTTTTAAGTGGTTGGTTATTTAGTTGGGCTGTGATTCCATAATGAATCAGAGGACTAGTGGAAATGAGCTTCAGCAAAACTCACATCCCAAGTGACAGACTCAGATCGTACTTACTTCAATATATATGGGTCCACGTCATTTCTTTAAAATCTAAACTACAACTGCTAAAGCCAATACATGGACAGTGATTCCAAAACTCAGTTGCTACTAAATAAAACTGCAAAAACAAGCATAAAAGTCGAATATATACTCTAATAGGTTTCTTAAACCTTTCATATTTAACAAACAAAAAGATAGTTTTATAAATGCAAAGCTACACATGAATAATCTAAAGAATAACAAAATTTTATATTTTAAAAAAAAAAAAAAAATGTAGTCTTTTATATGCATATCAGCCACTCAGGGTCTAAGAACATAAAAGTAGAAAACCAGTATCCCTAAGCTAAATCTATTTTTTTTTTATATATATAAAAGGCCTAAACTCAGAATACCCAGGTGCCCAATCACCCATCTTCTCCATGAAAATCAAATTCAAAAGCACCCAGATGCTAGCCAAAACCCAAAAAGCAACAATAATCAAAGAACCCAGAAACCCAAAGGAAAAGATGGGAAATTTTGAACCCATATGCAGAAATCAAGAGTAAAAAGTGAAACAGTACCTGATCCAACTTGCCCAGCTGAATAGACTGAGATACCTACACTCTAAAGCCACTTCAAAAGTACTAAACAAAAACTAAACCCTAAGACAAAGGCTTCACAAAGGTTAGTGCTTGGGACACAAAACTACCACCCCAGAACAAGGAATCTATGAAGGAATCTAGAAAGATTGTCAAAACCCCCCCAACAGTGTCAAAAGAAAGTAAATAAATAAACCCTGTTCCTTCTAGAGCTAATGCAAACTTCTCTTTGCAAACAAACAACACTAGCAATTCTTATTACAAGCTATATACCCCACCAAATCAATTAACATATTACAAGTATATAGTACATATTTTAACAACACTAAATACAAATGTTAAACAGACAAAACCAAAACTAGTAATTAAAAAAAGGTAGTAGAGATGAAGAAACCTCAAAATGGCAGTTTCTTTCTGAATCTGAGTAACTGAGAGTGGCATTAGCCAACACATACAGACACAAGGGCCTACTATTTTCTTGTTGACTGCTTTTTTTTTTTTGGGTTTGTTTTTGTTTTTGTTTTTCTTATTTCTTGCAAAGTTATATAATTATTTTTAAAAAATTATAGATTCTTTGACACTTAGTGGAGCACATCGAGATTACCACATTTATAGTACATATTGTACTTATATTTTTTTAATTCTTTATTTAAATATAATATATGAGCCATGCAATAGTGTGACACTTTTTAGTGATTTTCCCTCCAAAAGTCATGTTGCTCAGATTGAAAAAAAAAAAAGGAAAGCAGGAGTTGAAAAGTCATTGGCTTTGTGGGAACGGTTTTTAGAATTAAAATAACTAGGTGAGTAATGAAAAGGATATCCAAAAGGTAGTATGCAATTATTAAATTATTAATTATTTCAATTCAGTGGAATTGATTGACACTATTGATGAAGAAGGTTTACTTTTTTTTATTTTTTGAATTCTATGGTCAGACTCGTGAATGATTTGGTTGGAGGGATTCATATTGGATTGCACCATGCAATTAACCGGTGAGAGAAAAGTTAAAAATATATATATAGAAAGAGATTAAAAAAAAAATTTATTCGAGGATTGAGATTAAAAGGTAGTATGCAATTATTAAATTATTAATTATTTCAATTCAGTGGAATTGATTGACACTATTGATGAAGAAGGTTTACTTTTTTTATTTTTTGAATTCTATGGTCAGACTCGTGAATGATTTGGTTGGAGGGATTCAGATTGGATTGCATCATGCAATTAAACCGGTGAGAGAAAAGTTAAAAATATATATATAAAAAGAGATTAAAAATTTTTTTTATTTAAGGATTGAGATTAAAAATGACTTTTAAAACTTTTAATCTTAATTATTAATTTACTATTGCATTACACCGGATCTCAATTTAGGATCGAGCAGGTTATGAATTATGTACAATTGCCAAATACGAGTTTAAAACCAAGAATAAGGTTTTTTTTAATAAAAAAATTTTACATAAAAAATAAAGTTTTGAAATGATATATTTAAAAAAAAAATGCGAGGTCCACAAAGTTTTTCTCTTGTTTCAAAGGTCATGTCATGTGTGAAGTATGAACAGTGTGAATAGTGCCATTCCTTTGAATATGGCTTCATTCGTGATGCATTTCAGATGGATCTTCTAGTTACATAATTTATATGAGATTCTAAAAATAAAAAGTTACATCATCTATACGAACTTGTTGTATGATTTATTAGCATGTATAACATTAGTATAAGAAAATTTTCACTTTACCTATAGTATAGACATTCCATTTTTGTTAAGCAAATTATTGCCTTTTTCTCTTTCTCTTCTTTTTTTTTTTTTTGGCTAATGACAAAATCCCCCAATTTGAATTAGAACATAAGGTTTGACTCTAATTCAATGCAATTGGTGTAATATAAATCCTTCTCATATAAATATAGGCCTTTATAGTTCTTATATGAAGGCAACTTGATTTCAAAAAAACCGAGGGTAAAGTATGGAATCTCACATTACTCTTTAAACTACTTCCAACTTCCAAGTACCAACAGACTTTTTCATAATTTAGCTTCTTTGAAGGGTTGGTGTATTACTCTTTAAACCACTTCCAACTTCCAAGTACCATCAGATTTTTCATAATTTATCTTCTTTGAATTGTTGGTGAATTGGTTGGAGGGCTCTGCGAAGGTGGGTCTAAATAAAAAATTCTTTGATGCCAAAAGAAAAAACAAAGTTTGCACTAAAGCCAGCAAAAGCAACCCTCTGAGAGTCTCAGAAAACATCTCAATGTAAATACATGGGTCCCAAATGACAGAACAGGGACACGGAAATTGGGTACCTAGGAGATTGAGATTAACCACAATCTGAATAGAGAAGCATACAAACACAAGAAGAATTGATGCAGATGCTTGCTTGGTTGTAAAGTGAAATACTGTCCAAACCAAACGTCAAAAAAGTTCTTTTCCTACTACTTTATGGTCCCTTTTTGCAACTGACTTTGGCAACAAAGATCCCCTGCTCCAAGAAATGCAGTACACCATCAGTAGAAACAGAGTGGAGTATCAAGCACCTTATTGGGGCCTATACGATAAAATGGCAATGATGAACAAAAATTGAACACATCATAACAGAGTAACACAGATAAAGAGATTGTCAAGGATAGAATTATCAAGTTTCTTCAGTCATTGGCCATTTTTCTTTGTCCCATCTCTTTCCTCCTCCTCTCTCGTTCTTTATTAATTTCTTTCTATTTAATGGCTTATTTGGGTTGGGGGCTCTTATGCATAAATTGAAAATCATAAATTCATTGTATTTTTTGATAGTCTTCTCTTATTTAAAACTTTTAGGATGAAGTGAGCCTAGACAATTTCACCTGATTAACATCATCGCAAGATTAAACATCACTGCATATAGTCATGGCTTTTAGTTTGGTACTGTAGATTCTATACCCTCTTTTTACTTTTGCAGTTTTTATTTTTTAATGACATAGCTGATGGCACATGTTAGCAACTCTAGTCTAGTGGTAAACAGAATTTGAACACCACAATTTCAACATACAATATAGACTCAAGATTTTCCAAAACCGTACGTAAAAGAAGCAAATTCTCCTAAATTATCACAACAGTACCAGAATCTAGATCAAATTCATGGAACAGTACGACACCCAACATAAAATTGATGGAAAGTGCAAACAAAATCCGACAAAGAGCTAACATAACAGTAGTCTTCTTTCAAATGGCTCACTGACTAGGAGACCTATCTCCGTTTGGTTGCCTTGAGTACTCTTCATTGTTAGGACTTTGGCTCCGACTCCGACTCGGGGCGGCCCTGGCTGGACTTTGGCTGCGGCTCCTTGAGCCATTATAGGGTGGAGAACGTGAATATGATCTCTCACGACTCTGCCGAGAGTATGATCTCTCTTGACTGTGCCTTCTGTTGCGGGGTGAAGCAGATCTGCATCGGAATAAGAAACCAACTTTTTAATGGAACAGATTGCAAAACGTAGAGGATGCCAGTTTGGGCAGCTATCAAGTGATATTAGAAAATATGAACAAATCACAAATATAGAAAAAGAGCCACACACATATCTATGTGAGTAGAGAGAGAGAGATCAGTGAGGACTGAAACACCAACATATAGACTAGCAGAGCAAAGGTTGATTCTCCCTATACAAAAACTCACCTCCCCTTTAAGATCAATTACAATTATAACTATTTTCCTACTCAAGTCAAGTACCCCCAATTTTGAAACTGTGTATGTCACATTATTAAAAGAGATAAAGAGTCAACGGGGATTGGCTTCATTCCATACCTTGAGTAATTCCTTCGTTTGGGGGCAGGGGAATAATCACGGCTTTGGGAACGAGATCTTGCATGGCGTGGAGGTGGAGAACGGGAGTATCTCGGCGAGCGAGAATAACGTGGAGGTGACCGTCTTCGATCATGATATCGACTCCTACTGCTGCTATAATTGGTCAAAAAACAAATGCAACTTAGAAAAAGAAAATGATAATGGGATTATTCTAACAGATACTTCGATTTACAACTGAAATAGTTATTTGTGATGGTGCCAAATGAAACATGATGAATGCAACTATGCATCCCTTTAAAACATCAAATCCATATCAGTTTGCAACACTTTCAGAATAAAATTTGTAGAACTCCAAGCATTTCCCATTGTGGTATTGTTGATAAATAAAATTAAGGAAAAGTAATATTAGAACTTAATGTATTATTCATCTCTTTATACTTGATGGATCTTTTTCAGATCAATAAAATTTATTACTTATCAAATAAGAATAAGGAAAAGAAATTGATAACACATAACTAGGGGGACACAATTCAAGTGCCAGGCTCCTGCACATTCATACTCTTTTATAGGTGTCTTGTTAATTGGCTATATCAATTAGGAAATTTTGAGGCAAAGAAGCAACTACCACCTATAACGGGTGCCTTCTAAAACCACACTCAACTAAAAAAGGTGTTCAAAGATTTCAGCTTTACAACATATGTCCCTGAATGATAGATAAAAAGAAAAAAGCCAAATAAAGATATTTTGATAATGTGAACACCAAATTAGAGAAACCCTCTCTAGAATTATAATAATACATATCTTTTTTTTTATAAGTAATAATAATACATATCTTAAACAGGCTATATTACAATTTTTCCAACTTTTCGAAAACTTATCCAAAATCAACATCATTTTTCATTCTGCTTATGGCTAAGCTTCACACAAGTTGAAATTTATGACAGCAGCATATGTGCTCTCAACGCACAAATACTATATATGTTCAGATGAATCCATTTCAATGCATTCATCTGAACATATTCTAAGCCTGAATCACAGAAAGCATGAAATCATTTTACTCTAATATCATATGTAACAATGAGATTGATCTAAAAAACTCAGAATTGCTTTATGAAAGCTCATTTCCAAAAGTGTTGAAATTGCACCAAATTACTTCACTTTTGAGGATATCCATTCCCCCCCACCCCCCCAATCTTTTTGGTAATTAAAATGCACAAGCCGCTTTTATGATTGAATATTCTCTAATCATAGTCCCCTATCCAGCCGCTTATACACACACACACACATATATATGACCTTTTATGGTAAGACAATCTTTCACGTTTAGTGTAAAATCATAATTCAACTTTCTGAACAAATATTGAGCCAATTTTTTAACATTCAAATGGTCGTCTCACCAAATGCTTTCACAAGGTGAAGAGGCCTCTCTACAGTGTTTTCAAATAAAGAAAATCTTAACAAATACATAATTATATAAATATTTACAAAAAAGAACATATTCCAATGAAAATTAAGTACACAACACGATACCCAACAAACAAGAGGCACCTTACCTCACTCTATCCCTTGCCCTCATATCAGATGGCTTCTTCCTGTTCTCCTCTGCAAATACAACAGTCAACTCACGGCCAAGAAGAACCTGACCATCCATATGATACTTAGCTTCTGCAGCATCAGCAGGCTCTAAATATTGCACAAAACCAAAACCACGGGGTTCCCTGCAAAAATAAATGCGTACAAGAAACAGAGGAAAGAGAATACTGTCAAAATATGGGCCATGCTGAAGGGCATAACAAGGAGAGGTTCTTTGCACGCCATAAACCTTACTAATGAAATTGTCCAAAATAATCCCCAGTAATATGGAAGGTCATGATAAAAAAGCAAGCACTAGGCTGCTGACCTTGCAAGTGTCAGTTTTAAGATGACTTGAAATTCTTCAAGACTTGGAACATCTTCACAATGTATTCAAACCCAACTTCCTTCCAATCTTCATTACCCATTAACATCATCTTCAAAAGAACTCTAACTACTTGATTGTTGTCTTCAAAACTTTAGTTTCACTGTTAAATCTCAACAACTTCAATAAAAACACTCAACTAGAGATAAGAAAGAGTAGATAATGAAGAAAAAGGCCCACAACAAAACAGAAACTAGGAAGAAGGAACTTAGCAGGGTGGGCAGGTGGGCCACATTTCACAAAACAATTTTTCAAATAATGTTAGAACGTCCAAAACTTTTAAAAGGGTGACGATTTTGAGAAATTTATATTATTTATACCTATGTTTCCTCTTCATCCAAGATTGGGAATGAAACCCCACACACACAAAAATATTACCACAATTCAAAGACATTCCAAGCAGATGCTGAAAAGTAGATCAAAGTTTTAATTGATATTTTTTTCCAAAACTTGTACCTTTATGCAAAATGTTAGTAAACTTTTTTTTTATAAGTGCAAAATGTTAGTAAACATGCCATTGACTCCACAAACAAGGAAAAAAAATACTTGGCTTTAAAATTTCATTTAAACTTATGAAAATCTAATATACAGATATTCTTGTTAGCCAAGCTAGTTCAACTCTTATTGCTAGTTCACATATGCTCACCCAGTATAATAATCCTTTGGCAAGTAAATGTCCTTGAGACTACCAAACTGCCCAAATGGTCTACGAAGGTCCTCTGGCCTGCATAAAAGCAAATGTTAGAAATAAGTGAAATGCCATAATAGAGAATTAACGGATATTAAACAAAATCCTTTTCATCATAAACACTTACAAAGATGCCAAGGAGTCCAATAGCAACAGATTTCAGGATTATACCAAGAGCATTAATTAATAAAAGTAGGCAGAATAGCTAATCGGAACAAACCTACAGTCATGGCGAAGGTTACGAACAAGAAGGCTAGTAGGGCCATCCCTACTACGACCACCATGGCGACCCCTAGGGCTAGGGCTTCGTCCTCTCCTGCCATAACCCCTTGGTGGTGATGGGCTATAACTTCGTCCCCTCATTTATAGAGAAAAGGTTATCCCTACAATCAATTTCAAGAGACCTGTTAAACAATGAAACAACAAAAATAAAAAGGCAACATGGTAAAGTAACAAAAACATCACACATTTACTGTAAGGCACACATGACAAACTCAAGCTACAATCTCAGATGTCTACATTAGTCCAAAAGCTAGCAAAAAATAAAGCATTTAATTCTAAAACAAATCATTAAATAATTAACACACATTTACCACAAAATATAATTTCAAATTAGTTACAAAATATGCCGGAAAACCCATTGTACTTCCTAAAAATGTTTTCCTAGAGAAAAATAGTGTAACTTTAGTGCCCCTGAGTAACTAATGGGTGTTTTCATTATAAACCCATCACGTATTCCGAGGAAAAAAAGCTAAAGCTATTACCAATTTCATTGCAAAAGGACTACAAACTAGCTTAGCAATGATTGTTATTAGTGCCAAATAAACAACATAATGAAAAGAAAAATTCTTAATTACTATTGTGTTTTGTGTTTAAAAATTGACCCATTTGTGTACAACATTTAACCCACATATTACACACGTATTCGACACATATATGCATATACTTATGAACACATAATAACACAATCCAATTTTAACACAAAAGATTAAAAAAAAAATTTATTTTTCCTAATCTCCAACATTATCAAACACAATACAAGCACGCGTTTCAGAATTCAGATTAAACGAAATTCCAATTACATTGAAGCTAAACCCTAGAAGCATAAACGCAATAAGCTCCAACCATAACAATTCAAAAAGAAAAACACATTCATACTGTATAAAAATTGAAAGAGAAAGAAACATAATGCATAAAAAAAACAAAAACAGTGGTGGATGCAAATTAGTCAAAGAAATTTCAACTCGAATGAAATTGAAGAATCATGAAAAATAGGGGCACAACATAAACCCCTAAACCCTAACTAGAGAGATAGAGAGAGAGAGAGACCTGAAGAGAGAGAGAGAAAAGGCGAGGGTGGTTGAGAGAGAGAGAGGGAAACGGCGGCGTTTGAGTGTGTGTGTGTGTGTCTGCAGCTGAGAGATAGAGAGAGAAGACAATGTTAATCTAATCTCTTACAGAAACCCTAGAGGGTAGAAGACTAATATTAACGTAGTAATACTGTAATACAAGGTATTTCATTCAACTGTAAAACTCTCGCGGTCTTTTCTTTTTTTCTTCCATCTTCCCAGCGTGCCCCTGCTCTTACTCACACAATTACAATACTGCCCCTCTTTTTTTCTTGTTTCTTTTTTAAGTTTTAACCTATTAATTAGCTCTTTATTTTAAAAAATACCATAGATAAAAGTAAAAATTAACTGAAATAGTACAATAAAACTTATAAATAGTATAAAAAAATGCATTAAGTTTAAAGTCCATAAATAGTAGTAAAAATAAGTTGAATAGCAAAATAAGCTAACTTTTTAAGTTAGAGCCAAATGCACGCTAAAATACCAATTGGTTTTGAGAAGTGCTACTTCCATACTATTTTTGAATCATTTTCATTATAAATTATAAATTGTTAGTTATTACTTATGTAAGCGGAAATTAAATTCGAGATCTTATTAAACCTATATCTTTTATTCGACAGAGGGTTTACCGTGCCCTTGTCTTTCATGCATAATTACTATATTGCCACTTACCTATAAAAATAACAATAACCCAACCAACGAACACCTTTTATTTATCCAAATTTTGTTCCAATCTATAACCTCTTTTTATTTGTTGAAGCTCTGAAGGTACAAAAAGAACTTGTCTGGGCTCTCTCAATCTCTCATTTCGTTTGGAATTCGTGGAGTTTAAGGTTTTTGAGGTAAAAATTTGTTGATAATATTTTTGAGCTTCTATTAATCTCTGCGTTATTTTGTTGTTGTTTTGGGTCTGGGTCTAATAAGCTTCAGAGAAAACTGTATACTTGATGTGTCAATTGGGATTATGGGATTAGGTTTTCTTTTATCTTTATTTGTCGTTTTTGTTAGATGGGTGTGTGTTTTGTTAAAGTTCTTTATGTTTGATCAATGAAATCTTATAGTTATAGCTGAAGTTGAAAACTTGATTTTTGGATGTGGAAAATCATCAATTTGGTCTCTTGGGGGGGGGGGGGTGGGGGTGGCTCTTTCATTATCAGTAAAAGTTTTTGGATTTTACGGGTTGGGTTTCACTTATCTGCGTTTTGATTATTAAAGTTTTATTTTTTATTGTTATTTTTTTTAGTTTCTTTTATTAGGCATATGGAATTGAAATTTTTGGTTCATTGCCTTGGAACAAGCAGTGATTATAATGCTTTTATAATTATTATTGATTGGTAATTGTTTTTGGCATGTTTTCTCTCTTTCTACAATTCATTAGTGTTTTTATTTTTTTAATTGGTATATGTTATCTTGTTTTGATAATACTATAATGACATGAATGCAATTTTAATCTAAAATGGATGGGTTTTATATTAAATGAATAAATTTTTGATTTAGATGATTTGGGCGGTCAGTTTTTTTTTTTTTTTTTCTTAAATTGATCTGATTTGGTGTTGTTTTTGTAGTAATGGAAGAGCAGTTTATACTCAGAGTTCCGCCTTCTATTGCAGAGCGATTAGACCGCCTTTTGAGTGAGAATGAAAATGCTTCATCTTCTGAAGACAAGTCATTGGATTTGTCATTTTCTGGTGAGAATGTGCTCTCCTTGGCCAAACTTGCTTTTTATAACAATTTACGTGATGTTCTTGAAAGCAAAATTTGACTAATCTGAATCCAGAATTTTTTTTTAAAAAAAAAAGGGAAGCAAAAATTTGCATAGATTTGATGACAATTGACAATATCTAAAGAAAAAGACAATGCTTTAGGACTGCTATGCATTCATTGATCATTTATGTGCCTAATGGGCTGTTTTGTTCATTAAATCTTGCATTCCCGTCAAAGCTCACATTCCCAAAATCTTGGATCATTGGAATCATATTCCTAGGAATACAAGATTTTGGCATTTGGTTTGCCAGGCATGCTAAGTGCAACCGATGATATTTAATAGCAGCACATAATGAGTAACGTTACACTTTAACTTCTTGTTATTTGTTAATGATCAAATGTTGACGTTTCTATCTGTACTTTTTGATTGGTAAGTTACACACGTTCCTATGGGTCTTGAACCCACAACCTCAACCTTCACCTAAGACTCATAAGGAGTTGCCAGTATAGCTAGAGCTCATTGGCATATGTGTGTGTGTATTGCTAAAGAAAGTTGTTAGTTTGTTCAAATGTGTTTCTGTGGAAACTATTGGTTAGTTGCCTCTTTAACTCCCCCCATCTCTTAGGGGAAAAAACAGCCTTCTTTCTGTTACTTTGTTTCATAAATCGAGGAAGTTACTTCTAGCCTTTGATTTGGTGCAAAAATGTGCACTTATTATAAGTTAGGTTGCAGCTACAGATTCCCCCCCTCTCTCTTCTTTTTTTAACACAAAGAAATGGTTTCCTTTAAAGAAGTTGCCTAACTGAACATTTTCAAGTTAAGCTGCTACTTTCTACAAAAAATTGTATTTTACTCAAATTGGAACATTTATCTTTGTAATAGTCTTTTGTTCCCCTCCGCATCAAGATCCCCTTCTCCATTTCTTTCTATATGTTGTTCCAACTTCCATTCACCCTTTAGAGTTTGTTTTTAGATTGGAAAGTAATATCTTTTATTTTGTTAAAGTAGGCTTTGGAAATATACTTTTGTTAACGTAGTTGCTCTGAGTGGTGTAAGAGCAAACAGTGTGGAAAAAAAAAAAGATTTCATATCCAATCATTGTTGGTTGATCTACCTTCTTAGTCTAATTGTGAACTTAAAAAATCTTATGTTGCAGAGGATGGGAGGAGTGGCACATTTGTCATTGGCAATGATCGTTTTCCAGCATCTCTCTTGGAGCTTCCTTGTGTTGTGGAATCATATAAAACATACGATGACAGTGTGTTGATCAAGACTGCAGATGTTGGTCAGGTAGAGTGCAATTTAGCGCTATTGTGATTGACTTAATTAAAGACAATATTTTTTCTTCTAATGCAACTGTATGAACTCCTGGGTTGTAACAGATGATTATGGTTAGAGAAGCAGATGATGCTGCTCCAGATGTGGTGGAGTACAGACATGGTCTCACCCCTCCTATGAGGGATGCTCGAAAGCGGAGATTTCGCAGGGAACCAGATCTAAATGTAACTATTAGAGTTACTTGTTATTTTTTATAGTAGCTTGTCATTTTGCATGAGCATAAGGGTATTTTTTATCATGACATATTTCTCTAATATAAATAGGGCAAGACTAAGATACTGTATTTAGGTGTTGTTTCTTAGGTTCTCTTAAGATTCTGTCATGTGAATTTTTTTACATGAGATGAAAGTATATTTTTTAATTAAGTAACCACATGGCTAAACCTTAAGAAGGAAACCTAAGGAACAGCACCTAAAATACTATACCTAAGTTTTGTCCATATAAATGTATGCTAAAAGTGAGGGAGTGATTAATGAAGCCCTAAACCTTTTCTCAAATCTCTCTCTCTCTTCTCTTCTCCTTTCCTCTTTCCTAACCGTAATTTTACAGTTCAACCATATCAAAAAGTCATTGTGAAGCTTTCTCTAGTAACTTCAAATTATATTGAAGGAGAAAGTAGGGGGAACAAAAAATCTACTATTACCCTGGCATAAGAATTTTCATTTCTATAATAATGTTTCTGTAATTGTAGAGAAACTTTTATCAAAAAGGAAACTGTTAGTAGTAAGAAAAGTCGCATTATGCATGTAATTTGTGTGCAATATGTCTTCTAATAAGAAGTGACTGTTTTATCAACATTTATAACTATGTGAAGTCTGGGGTTTCTTAAGATGTTATTATGTGGCTTTCTCTTCATTTTCCTTTTTCAATCTGATGTCTGTACTGACGGAAACTTTGTCACATTCTGCAGCCTGAGCTTGTACAGCGTGTTGTGAAAGATATGCTGAAGATCAATGCTGGTGCAACAGCTGAGAATGTTGATATCCTTTTATATTATGTACTTTTACATAATTGAGTTTCTAGATTCACATGTATTTTTAAGCAACACATACAATTTTACTAGTAGGGAAGTAGTCTAAGCTATGAATGTTGGTTTAAAATCCAGCAGCTGATTGGGGTAGTATTTGCAGTAATGGCTGCCAGTTTGATTTGAATCCTAAGATATATGGAGAGTGGAATTGAGTACTATACTACAATTGGAAGTATGTTATGATGCTTTGGTATCTTTGTTTTCAAACATCTAATTCAATATGTCACTAAGCTGAGTGTGTTAGGTCAAGGCACTTGGTACATGTACATTGTTTCACAGAAAGCATAATGGTAATAGTTACAGTTTTCCTTCTTGTGAATGATGGAATCAGTCATGTGCCATGACGTAACACACTTGGATTGGCAGCTGTTGCGATGTGAAGATTTGCATACCATGTTTTTATATGTTGATAATTCCTTGACTGAGTTGTGCACATGCTGAAATTGCTGAGCAAGAGGAAGATGGAGATGGAAGTGTTCGTAATGCAAGCAAAAAACCTGTGCCTGCACCTGTGACAAAGGCTGATGCTCCAGAGACTGGAACAAATGTTGGGGAGCCTGACAGAAGTGACTCCGACGAATCAGACGACTCAATTTGACTCTAAGCCGGTTTTAGAATTTAAAATATGTTTATAGGAGTAACAAGAGTTTGTATCTTGCAATTTGTCTGTTTAGTTTGAATATTTTGTTGAAAATATCTGAATTAATATGGTGGTAAATTAAGAGCACTGCCCAAGTCTGCTTGCACTTTTTTTTGTTTGCTTAATTATTGCAATCAGCAATTCCTTGAGTAAGAAATCAGGATTTTAGAATGCTGATCCGGCTTGTCCAACAAATTTGCAATCCTACATGTGAGGTCAGACAAATGGACTGCCTACTTTTGTGGAAGTTGAAGTTAGCTCTCCCTATAAAGTGTCATCAATCTCTGAAGAATCAATTAAGTTATGAGCAAAACAGTTTTGGAGAAAACTCTCTATTTTGATGTCTAGAACTCCCAATTCTCAAAGCCAAGTATTTCCCTAACACTTCACTCTTGGATTGTAAAACTAAACCAAAAATAAAGTGATTTGAATGGAGTCTGATAGGATTGCTTACGGGAGGGTCTACAAAAATACTTGTAGAGTTAAATTGCTTTGTAGATTTTACTGTATAAGATTTCCCATGGTCTACCTATCAGAGAGTAACAAGTCATGGACATCTGAAATCATTAGTGTCCATGTATTCTGCTGTGAAGAAGACACTTGATCACCTTTTCATTCATTTTGGTTTGGAGTGTCTCGTGCAGTTTGTTTCGGCTGTGATCTTAAATTAGAACTAATTACATAGAGCCAAGCTTAATCCTAGATTATTCAGGGGGAAAAAGACTCAATCCTAGATTGGTTGATAAGCTGGCTTTCATAATTTGGCTCTGATATGGTCAGCTGGGTGAGTTGAGCTTTTAGCCAATGCAATGGGTTCCTTTTAGAAGAACCAGTGGTGTTTGAAACTTTCTCATGACAGCAGAGACCCTTGACATCTTCATCTTCTTACTCCTGATATTAAATATACAAAAAGATTGCTCAACAATGTGAAAGTGAGCTTTAGGGCCACAACATACATGAGGAGGCTTTCTAGCTTCACAATAATGTCTGCAATGACTTTCATGACCCCCTAAGTAGGAGATAGGCATGCTTACATAGAAATCAGGATGGTGGATTTTTGGTGAATATTTTGATTCCACTGTATTAAAAAGTGTGTTGAGTGTATGATTACAAATTTGGGCCAAACTGAGGCTGACCTTCAGCTGTTTTATCTCAATATTTTAACTGGGGTCTGATCAAAATTTCACAAAGTCAGTGACTGCAGTATGCAGCCTATGTAGATTGGGTGAGATGAGACAAATTCCATGCATGGCAAAGCCAGCTAGTATTCTGACTATCATGCTGGAAATTCTGGAACATGTCTTTAACTCAGTTATACATTCCCATGTGCTCCAAAACCCAGGAAGGTTCAACTTCAAAAATTAATTGCCAGATCTGATTTTCCGTAGTACCATATCCTGCCTTTGTACCCAGTATATGCTCATATGCTGTAACAGTCTATGTTCTAAACCTTGGATTCCTCTGCATTTTGCAGTAATGGTCATTAATTGTGAGATTTGGGCAACACACTCTGTACACTTATTGGAAGAACATATATTATTTTCTTCCATAAAACCTTCTGTCATATAAGAGTAGCCCTGATCCTTAAGGCCTAAGGATGATTTCATTTTTCTTTCTTTGGTGAAAATGTTCACACGGGTTTGAGCCTAGAGAGTGTGAACTGCGAAGAATTGTTTATTTTAAGCAGCTAACTCTTGATTGCATCCTTTGAACTAGTGGGACTCCATGCACATATAATAATTATTTGAAACCTCTAATGCTATCCTCTAGGGATGGTTGTTGGCGAGTGGCAACTTGGCATTGTGAATTATAAATGCCAGCTTGTTCATTAGGTATGGTGATGGAGCTCTGAGTGTTGACCCTATCCTGTGAGCTTGAATCACAACTTATCTGCAGAACCCTTAACTACCAATTTGATTTCCTACCAAATTTCTTATTGAATATTTCTGGGGTTTTGTAAAATATAAATGGTCAACTAGGGTGTGCATAGTCCAGGCATTTGTTACAGTTTTGAGTATGAATTTGATGCCCATAAACTATCATGTGCTGGACTGTGTGCAGCTCTACTTGAGACATTATGAAAAAAAATGGACTCAAAAAGTTTGTTGTTGCATTTTTTTGCTTCTTATTTTGGGGGCTGAATAATGTATTTCATCATATTATGTGGTTTTATTAAGAGCTTATAATGAATGGTTTATAGCATAAATTGAAAACTATTATTAAAAAATAATAATGATAATAATAATAATAATAATAATAATCTGTATTTAAAATTAGTTCAACTACTAAACATGTTTCTGCTTTGTTTAGCTGTAGGTGTTCTGATCACATCATGCATGCTTCTTTGCCATTGTATCTATCATGCATGCATGCTGCATAATTGCTTGATGTTTTCTTAAATTTTTATTATAAAATTATATTTTAAAAAAATCCAACAAAATCAGAAAACATGTCTATAATTATTACATGGACAACCACTGAACATCTCTTCTTCTTTTTTTGGGGTTTCGTACATCTAATGTGCTCACTTGCCATTGTATATTATAACATTGTCTCTGAAACCAACAATGCATGAGAAAGCCCCAGTATCCAACCTAGGTAAAGAAAAGAGAGGGGAAAATACAAAGCTTGAGTAGTTGATGAGCATAATTACTATGTATTTTCTACTTCTACAAAGTCAATTTTTAATTATAATCAACTTGGTGTGTCCATTACTAGTAATATGTCTGTTTTTAATGGGTAATTTCTTAGTTGTTATAACTTAAATTTTCTAATTAAATTTGAACAAATTTATGTATTGACCAATGCAGAATAGTGTTATCTTTCTCATTGGTTTTTTTTTTTTTTTTTTATGTGAAAAATTATTTAATTAAGGATAATTAAATTGAATGCAACCATCTGTTGAATTTAATTGAAAATTGTAAGGTACAACACCAAATAAACTATACCAAAATTTTATCATTTTTAAATATAAATATGTGTGTGTAAATATTTTTTATTGGTAAGTTGCACACACATCCAATGAATTTTAAATCTATGCTTTCATCCTCTATTTTACTAGTTCAAATCTATGTTCTCATCCTCTATTTTATTAAGCAAGGTTAGGGATACAATTTTTATTCATAGTTTTTGATATGGTATGTTGTAAGCAATACATATTAAAAGTGGTGTCAATAATAGATTTAGATGGAAGTAATGTTGTTCCAATCATAATAAGTTATGTCAACAGTTGGGGAACAAATCAAACATATACATTTCTTGCATTACTCGTTTATTATTATAAAACGAGTATTTTATTAGCCTTCAAATATAGAGAGAGTCAACAACAACCTATTGCAAGACCATTGGCCTAATAACTTATTGGTGCTTCATCTCTTCCTTGCAAAGGAGGAGATTTATAGATTGATTGGTACTTCAATTGTTTAAAAAAAGCACACACACAAACACAACCTGTTGGAAAGATGTGTAAGAGGAAATTGCAAAGTAACTTGAAGGAAATTGATTTTGTGGGGGTAATAGGAATAAAATGGGTTTAGAGTGAATATGCTCAAGCCCTAACCACACACAACTAAGGTTGATGCCGGCCCCAAACTATAGTCAGTATGATAATCAAAATGGTTTTCAAAAAGGGGAACATCGAGACTCACATTTTTTGCGATATTAATATTACGTTTGGATTAGTTTAAAAAAATATAATTGTACCTTAAAAAAAGAAGTCGTACATAAGCAAATAAGTTAAAAGGTTTTAAACAAAAAGCTAATCAAAATGTCATGATAATAATTTTCATTGTGGCATTAGCATCACTCTTAGAAATGTAAGACTCAAATGTAATTAGCTTGTTGAATAAGAGTGGTACAAAATATAGGACTTAAAATTGGAAGTGGTGGTTAAGTTTTTTGAGAGTTGTTGGGCAAAAGGAATGGAAGAATGAGAAAAATGCTTGACTTTTCCTTCAAGGATTGAATGGGGTTCGTTACTTTCCTTGCCTTTATCTGAATCGAGAGGGACAAGTTGAATGTGTCATCCTCATCCCTTTACTAGAAAGGTTGATTTGTCATAGTAATGTGAAACATTTTGCGTCTAAAATGGTTTAGAAATTTTTCATAGGAAAAAAAATTGGGCTGACCATTTCCCATTACTTATTTATTTTTTGGTCTTGTTATTTGACAATTGACTCGAGTGCTTGTTTGACAAGTTGTAAGCTACACGAATCACAAACTTGCTTGACAAGTACTTAAAGGGAGGGGGGATAGGGTCCAATTATATCCCAAAAATTACAGCCCTTTTAATTAAGTAATAAATGGAGTAGAACAATAAATTTCACTATTTTTTTAATAAATAAATAATATTTTTGGAATGTCGTATTTGAGTAGGTATATGTGAAAGTAATATATGTGGTAAGCTTACCACATACCCCCACCTTTTTCTCTTCTTCTTCTTTTCCCCTAAAGTAAGATTTATAAATTATTTATATAAAAAAAAAAAAACCCTTACTCTTGAATCAAAAGAATTGTTATTTTATATAACAGGTATATATAACATATTTTTCACATCAGTGGACTTCATAGATGTTATATATATCCGCTATATTAAATACTACATTGAACCAAAGAGTTATACGGTACTACTAACGCTAAGTGGTTTTGACGATATTCTAATAATAGCTTATGACCTCGACAAATAGTAAAATTTTGTAACTATCATTGCTATAAATTATTGACTAATGACCACTGGTGTATCAATAAATAGAAATTGACTTTGACTACATCCTATTTTCCTAAGTATATGTGGTATAAGAAATACCTTAAAATTGGCCATATAAGGTATTTGAATGATAACTTTTCTTCTAATACTACGAGAGCTTGTGACAAAATCAAGTATTCAAATTAAAATAATTTCACTTCTAGTTCCATATATGATGTCTTAACTCTTCACCTACCTTTGCAAACAAAAATAATAATATAGTTCCCTAGAAGGTTTTGAATTGATTTTTTGGATTTTTTTTTTTTTTTTTTTTTTTTCAATTGATTGACCACATCAAAATTCTTGCTTTCATTCAACATTCAAAATTTTTACTCAAAAAATTTTAAAATTCAACATTCAAAATTAGTCATAACCTAGTGAGTGACTTTCATGAAATTCACTTGGAAATCTCAAAGCAAAAGAATTGTTGATGTGAATTGTGAATCAAGGTCAAGAAGCCGACGCTTCACCAAACCGACTATAGCTCTTGTAGATAAGACATAACCTTTTTTGTCTCTAAACCCAATATGGTATCATTTAATCTGTGGAGCCCACAGTAGCTAGCTATTACCTCAACTACCGTCCATCACATCTGGGTGATTCAAAATGGACGGTGATGCTGATGTTTCTACTTCTGTGGGGGCCTCCATCCTGAATAGTGAAAAAGACCTTTTTGTGGGCCATGGTTACTCTCTTTATCAGCCTACCTTGGTTCAAACACAAGGCCAATGAATCAATTCATGTTTGACCAAAAAGGCAAGGACTAGGAAGAATATTTTGTATATTATGGTATGTTTGGATACAATTTATTTTTGTTGAAATTAAAAATTGAAAATATTATAACAAAATAATTTTTAAATGTGTAAATAGTATTGGGAGACCCGTGAATAGTGCATGAACCGTGCGTGAACAATGTATTTTGTCTCCTGTACAGTAAATTCATGTGATTTTACTGTTCACGCGCTAGGAAAAAAAAGAGAGAGAGAGAGAGAAGCTGAAAACGTGAACGTGGATCCGTGCTCACTTAAAGTCCTAAGGCACAATAAATTGAAAAAAAAAGCCAAAAAAAAGGTTAAAAGATATATAAATTTTTATCGTGTAACATTTACAATTATTGGATGTGATTAATAGATTTTAAAAATCCGATAAATAAATATTTAAATTTTTTTTTGTAATTAATAATATATTAATTTGTAATGATTATTTAGTAAAATTTATGATATCCTTAATATCAATCTAACAAATTTTATAATATTATTCAAATGGTTAAGGTGATAGTATTTGATTTTTGTATAGTAAAAGTGATGTACGTGATAGTCTCAATAAAAATAATGTTACAATAATCACAATGAATTACCTCAAGAAGTTATAAAAATATCATAAAAAATTTATTGGGCCTACGGTGTATTGTTTGTTGTATTTTGTGTAAATGGTCCAATTCTTTTGATGTACTTCCAAGTTCCAACACCTAAAAATGTACATATTTTTCTCATTTATAATATAAGACAATGCAAAGTGAGAGATAGACCATTTGTGTTTTTTTTTTTTTTAAAGTGAAATTCAAAAATTTTGTATGTTCAATTCTTGACTTCAAAAATATTAATATTTTTATTTATTTATTTATAATATAAGACATATTAGAGTGAGTGATAGACTTTTTTTATTAAGTGAATCATAAATCTCACAAAACTAGGGCCACTTTTATAAGTTTTGAAAACGATCATTATGTTTGAAAGATGAGTAGATAGTGCATATATTCAGAGTGACAAGCACTATTACACCTCGAGTCCTCAATGGAGTTAGTACCTTTGCCTCTTATATTATTTGGCGGTGTGATAGATCTGTTTCAATGATTTTTTTCAAAGAATTTTCCACCCATTGATGATGGGATGGCTCCATATTGAATTAACTTTCCATATTGTGATTCAAACCAACCACAACCCTCCACCTATATGGGTTTTGGATTCGAATCCTTAAAATACATACCCCTCAATGCATGACTTACCATTCTTATAACATGTGAGAATTCAAGATGAAACGTACATGTAAGGGTAGGGTTTGGATCCTAAACCTAAAAGGTATAAGGATTCAGGCCCAAAGAGCTCAACACAATAAATTTGTAGAGAGTAGGCTTAAAGAATAGGCTTTAATGGATTGAACAACGTGCATAGTGGATTAAAGATATTAAGAAAGTAAAGAAAAACAAATTATGTGCAAAGAAAGCCTTCCTCGGCAAAATTCGAGAAGAGTGGTCCTCGAGTATATTTCTTTTAAACTTGGATACAATTTCAATTCTTGTTGCTACAATGTTTTCTCTACAAATTTCCCGATCCCCCATCCCTGGAGGATCCCTCACATTATATATCCTCTTTTTGCTGATCTTGGCCTCCATTTGTTGATAATGCAAGCCACTACTCGAGTGCTTGTCCCATCAGACACCCTCCCCAATCTTCTGTGAGTTGCGGCAACTAAAACAGCACTGTTTAGGGGTGTTCTCCACATGAATGCGGCCAGGGGGTTTGGTAAGGCGCAATAAATGTGGTGGCAGCTTCCATCCCTCCAATCATATCAGGGCTAATCCCCTCTATGAAGCTCTTCCTACCCAATGTGACCCCCCTCTGGTTTTACCGTTCGAGTGCATGGACTCCTTGGCATGGTAATGGCCTCATCGGCTATGGATATGACATGTGACACCATTACCTTATTAAATTTATGTACCCCACAATACCTATTATGGAAGAGATAATATATATACATACCCCTCTCTCTCTCTCTTTCTATATATATATATATATATATATATATATATATATATATATATATATATATATATACAGTAAGACTTAGATACAATACTTAGGTGTTGTTCCTTAAGTTTCTCTCTTAATATTCTGCATTGTGGATTTTTCCTCATGGGATTAAAGTATATTTTTTAGTTAAGTAGTCACATGACTCAATCTTAAGTGGGGAACCTAAGAAACAACACTTAAGGTATTGTACTTAAGTTTATATATATATATATATATATATATATATATATATATATATATATATGACACTTAAATGTCTATTTTAAAGAAACATTTAAAGGTTTTTGTTAACGAATGTTCTTTACTATTCATTTAGGAAGCACCTATTGGGTTTCGCCTGAATTGAGAAATAACAAAAACAAAAAAGGTAAATTCAAATATAGATTTTTTTATTAAAAGTGGTTTTTTTGCCAATAAATTTAAAAAATAAAAAATAATTAACTCGATTGTATTGAGCCTCTATCCTTAACAAATGGAGAAAATCTTATAATACAATAAAATCTTATAACATTGTCACAAACACCCTTATCATGACTTGCGGTGGGTTTGATTGTTATAGTATTATTTTATGGGTCATGCTAACAAATGCTTTTAGGGCATTAGTTAACAATCCATTTTATGAAAGTTTTGATACAATTTTTATGGAAAATGAAAAAAAAATGTCAAAACATTAATTGCTTTTTTTTCTTTTCCCATAAAAATTTTCTTTAAATTAATTATTAACCAATGTCCTAACGGCATGCGTTGGCATTTCTCTTATTTATTTCATTATATTTTAACTTATGGTAGGTTGACAATTCAGCTTATTGGGAAAATGTTTATTAAATTAGTAGAAAAACCCTAATGAATGCCCTAACCAAACCTGGCCTATTATAAATTATACAATTAATATATCAAAATTACCATATATCTGAAAAATATTTCAATAAATGTTAGATTGCACTCATTAAGAAGGAACCAATCAAATTCCTCAACATTAAAAAATAAGAAAAACAAATACCCTCTTAACTAAATACTTGCAATTAAATACGAAAGTTAATTGATTTTTTTTTTTTTTAACTTACCCTTAACTTGTGACTTTGACAGTTAATTAACTGGATCCAATATACTTTTAGCAAAAGTGACCTTTTAGAGCATTCAAATCAAATCGTGCAAAAATTACTGTCTATTTTAGTATAAGAACCTATTTTTTTATATTTTACATATTTACTTTTCAAAATACTCCACATCAGAATATCTATTTTACACTGTATTTCATTAAAATATAAAATTTTCTTGATTTTTCTAATTGTTTTTCTTTTTTTACACACAACAACCACTGTCCAATCTCTTCCTTTATCCTCAAGATATGTAAATAAATAATAATTAACTAAATGCAAAATAAATAGTGTCAGTGTAAATTTATACAGTTACAGTAGAAAACTTGTAAATTTACATAATTATACATAGATTGATGTGGGTCATTTTTAAACAAAACAGTATAAATTCTACACTTTTTTCTATTATACTAGTATCTGGGGATGCACCACCACGCACCTTTGATACAGTGGTCACTTCACAAGTATAAATGTTTGTGGGGTGTGGGGGGTAAGGGTCGGGGTTCAATTTTCCAGGAAGGGGCTTCACATACATATACACTTAGATTAGACTAAAGTAGAAATTCTATTTTATATAAATAAAAAATAAAAAATATATATCTAGGGATGCACAAAAAAAAAAAAAAAAACTACTTTGCATCCTCAAACACTACATTATCTATTTTACCAACTTATTTTACAACTCACCCTACATTCCAGTTTTTATTTTTATCTACAACCCAATAAAATAATAAAAAGTAACTTCTTTCTCTCTTTCCTCCCACTCTCTTTTTCTCTTCACACACAACCACAATATTAAAATACATTTTTTTTTTTTTTTACAACTTATGACCAGTAAGCATTAGCATTAGGGGTGTAAAACCCCCCAATTGTTATTTTAGCAACCCACCCGCTCAAATTGAGCTTCACCCAAGTGTGGGTTGCTAAACATAAAAGTAAATATAAAAGTAAATGAAAGTACAAAAAAGATGAAAGAGAGAGATGAGAGGTGTAAAACCAACCCCCCCCCCCCCCCCCCCCCAATTGTTATTTTAGCAACCCACCCACTCAAATTGAGCTTCACCCAAGAGTGGGTTGCTAAACATAAAAGTAAATATAAAAGTAAATGAAAGTACAAAAAAGATGAAAGAGAGAGATGAGAGAGAAGAGAGAGAATGAGTTGATAGGGTAGTTTATATTATTTTATTAGATTGTATATAAAAATAAATACTAAAATGTTAGGTGTATTAATAGATAAATTGGTAAAATAGATAAAATAGTGTTTGAAAATGTGAAATAAGTATTTTTTACCTTTCCGATTTTTAGTGCTCTCTGTTCATAAGTTGCAAATTTTTTTAAATACACAAACCCAAATTAAATAAGTCTTGAATATCTTGCAAATTAACAACCGGAGGTGTTTACACCTTCAATGACCCAGAAAAACACGAGAAGGCACGACACAACAACAAAAACACAAAAAGGTGGAGTTGACGTTTAACGTAGCAGTGGAAATAGGAATAGGAAGAGTGAGACATGGTTCGAAAAGACAGATCCAGCAAACGTCAACAGAATAATCTAATTAAGCTGACTATGCACAGTATTGGTACAACAAAAAAATTAAATTAAAATAATAATACCATTCTCAATAGTTTGACTTTTACGACCTACATTTTTTTCCCTTCTACTTCTGTATTATATGTTTGTCTAGTGTCCACTTTCCTGGTTTTTTGTGCAACACGAAAATGTTAATACACCCAAACACATGTAGTATAATTTTGAGAAAGTCGTAGTGGTTTAAACTTTAAAGTTTGTGAAAGAGTCCTTGTACACAAATACAATTAAAACACGTCGGTGCCGCTTGGTGATCACGTATAAACGCGTTTCCATTTGGGTTGCTCAGAGGCTTCACAGTAAAAGCAATACACACACAACCACACCAGCTGTCCTATTATTTATTAATGACCAGAGTGCCTTCCAGCCTTCGTTAGGTGGCGGTTACCCTCTTTGATTATGTGGAATTTTATATATATATATATATATATATTTATTTATTTTATAATTCAATTGTTGAATAGAGATGGAGAATATTGAAATTTGAGTGTATTTGTGGAAAAAATATATAAATTTTTTAGTTAAATTACAATACTCTTTGGCCATGTGTAAAGATTTGATAAATCATGGTATTTTCTAACATTATCCTCTGTGTTTGTTCTTTATCATTATATCAACATGCTTAATTAATTATGATAAAAAAAATTTAGGCCCATAGGGTGATTTTAAGCTAAATTAATCAACTTGTTGAATTATTAACCAATTATGCTAGTCACCAATTATAAAACAATAAGTAATAAAGTAATTAATATAACAATTAGAGACAACCCCAGGATGGATTTTCTTTAAAAAAGTTCCCAATGTTATAAATATATATACATTAATAGCAAAAAATTAGAGAAAATATAATTAGATTTTAATTAGATTCTCAATTTTGCGCTGTGTGTCTTATTGAATTTTTAATTTTTGAACCAAGTGAATTATTGAGTGTAAAAATCAAAGAGTCCAAAACCAATTAGATTCTAAATTGAATTTCAATTAAAGTCCAATTATGCGCCACATGTCCATTTAATTTTTTAATTTTTGTGGCAAGTGAATTATTGGGTGCAAAAATCGAAAAATCTAAATATAATTAAATTCTAATACCATGTATAATTAAATTCTCATTATATATATATATATATATATATATATATATATATATAATGAGAAACCATTACATATTTTAGATATGTATGGTTTAAAAAATATGTAAGTTAATACCATGTATATTTTGAATCGTATAATTATGATTTTTTTTTAATTGTATCTATGCATTAGTGCACATGCACGGGGTTACACACTAGTAATAATAATAATAAAAGAGATTGGCGACAAAGTGGAAACCTATGGACACATTCAAAGGAAAACCCGCTACAAGGGTTCCCAAGCCCTAAGAAGAAATTCACTAATAAAATTGAAGTTGTACACTTGGAATCATAAATTTGGTCATATATTATACCCTGTACATAACTTATTGACATGATCCATGATTAGCTCCAATAAGTCATTTGGACACTTTCGTCTTGAAGTGTCCAAATGACACTGAAATATTGCATATGTTTTATATTATACATGACATTTTCTTTAATTCGAGGTACCTTGCAATTATAATTAGGAAAATATTAAAGTTATTATAAATTTTTTACAAATTAATATGATAATAAATAAAATTGGTCACACTTCAATAATATAATTAAAATGTTTGAATTATTTTGGACAAAATTTAGTTACAAAATTGGTTGTAACCTAAGACTAAAACTTCATTTAAAAAAAATTATCATTACTACATATTATAAAAATCTAATTGTTAAATTGCATGTTCTTTACGCTTTTAATAAATATGTCAAATTTTGTGTTAATAAGATATTATTTACTATATAATCTATAAGCTTATATTTTATGCATAATTTTAAACTACAAAAATTTACAATTTAAATAATTTATTAATGACATAGTTATATATATATATATATATATATATATATATAATTTTCTATAAATTTTACAAGTATTGAGGATATAAGAAGAAATGTAATATAATGGTGGATTTGTCAAAATTCACCTCTAATGAAAAGATATTAAATAAGACTACAACCAATTTTAGTTAAACTTTGTCCATTATTTTTTATTGACAATATATCAATTTATATAGGTTTATATAATAATTTTTGCAATAAATTATACCTAAACAAAATTTTGGTTAGATTATTCTAATCATCGTCTTTAAGATATTCAAACATCTTATAAACTGATAATGTGGTAATTAGAACTTAAAACTTTTGAATTTAAATTGCGTCTTAGACTAATAAATCCATCACCTTGGATAACTCGTACAGGATAAAGTCAAAGTCTAGCACACTTATGCTCAGAATTTTACTACACTTAGTATAATAATGCAATTAAGTAATATTCATGTCAAATCTAGATAATTGACAAGAAACCTATACAATATCTCATCAAAAAAAAAAGAAACCTATACAATATTTTGTTCCTTTTTCTTTGGGTCGGCATATCTATACACAGTTTCCATGTTATTATTATCAAACAAAGTCCACTCACTCTCTCTATGTCATTCATGTGATTAGATTGTGATGCAACCAGAGTTTACTTAACAAATCATTTCCATGAAAAATTGAAGGTTCCTCCTTAGGCACTTTTACTACAAAATTTACACTAAAATAGCGCCGACTGGCAAGGGATTTGCTTGTCTAAGGTGTTAGGTATGTTTTGTACAACAATTACCCAGCAGCACCACGTGGATGAATGTGGAGGTGACACGTGGAAAAAACTAAGAACACACCACCCCCATGAGTTCGTACGGTGCAAAGTACCCATCGAAAATGCTTGGAGATCTGAATTTTGACAGTTGTAGGTGACGATTATTGTTCGATTTCTTCTGATTTTTATATCTAAAAAATTATTAAACTATATTATAAAAATTGAACATAAAAAATAAAATAAAAAATTGATGGGGTTGACTAGATGTGATTCAAACAAAACAACTGCACTGGGGACGAGGTTTTCATGGACTGGTTCATTTATGAACCCCGTTGGCTAAAGTGTGTTCCAAAGGGTTATTTATTTTATTTTTATATTTTTATTACAGATCATTTTTTTTGGATTTGGAGACCAACTTTTTGATACTTGGATTTTGAGATCTTTATTATTATTAATCAAAAAGTTATGAGAAGACACAGAATTTAAAATTATTTTGTCAAAAAGTTCACTACTAAATTAATATATAAAATGTTTAAATTATTGTATGATTTTGCTGTATGCTACTTTTCAGCCGGCAAATACATCATTTTTATATACTGTACTTGGGTTTTTTTCGGCTACGCGTGATGTACTTTTACAAAAATAAATATGTACACATGATAAATCGAGAAATGATTCAAAGCTAATTATAGCATATGAAGTGTCAAGCTTTATTGTTTCACATTCTACCCAAAAAGAAAAAAGAAAAAACTTTATTGTTTCACACACAAACTTGGTTTGGTTTGGTTTATTTTTATTTTCATTGATTTATTTTGTTTGAAACATAAATTAGGCAGAAATATTGCTATATCTAATACATAATAAGATTTTAAAATGTTGTATATAAATTCAACTGAAATTTATGTCTAATGGTCAATTCTAATGGACATGCTATGATACACATTTGTGTGTGAATAATATGGTAAATAGAAGTGAAAAACAATATTCTCACCTCTGCATTAGATTGCTTGCTTCTTTTTTGCTTTTTTCTTTTTTTGTATGATATTGACATAAGTATGGGGGGCTGTGAATTATTTGAGGAAACAGCTAGAAAGCACAACTAGCATTTGGTACTCCCAAAAATATGTTACTTTCACTCTGCTTAACATTCTAACAAGTAACAATTAATTAGCAAAAAAGAAAAGAAAAGAGTAGCTAGCAGAGCATTGTACAAATTATGATGAGAGAGATCATTCATATAAGAGAATAGAATATTGCTCTATTTGATGAGTATTGAATAAATTTTGTTTCCCATTAATATTGTTAACCACTTGCAAGTTTGGTACCAATATTAGATCTCAAACCTTCACAGTACACAAATATTTTTCCTTGTCCATTTTCTCTCGAAAAGAATATGCTTAAATTAAATCTTTAGGTTTTACTGGTTCCTCTTTTGGAGTAAATTAGGATCTTCTTGACCTATAAAGACAGAAAAGCGACCCCCAAAGCTTTCTTTGGACTTTGAAGGGATCAACTAGTACGTGTGGAATGGTGTTAGAGTCTAAGTATATAATTTTCTACTTACATTAATGCTACCAAATACTTACACCACCACCCTCACCAAGCCAAACAAAAAAAATTACACTACCATTTTTTTTTTATTATAGAATTTCAATTTATGATGTCCGCTTATAATGATTGTACTCATTATAATCAGACCAATACATCAATTGATTTTTGGTATAGGAGAAAATTGAACCCCATAATCTAGATCTCTTATTCAACTATCAGAGATTTTACTAGTTGGATTAACTGCAACCCACTACACTACCATTTATATATATTAAAAAATTTGGAATTTAATTTAGTGGGGTATTAAGGCGGTGTAGCACAACAAAATAAAATTGTACTCGAACCAAAATACATGCACAATCCTCCATAATCAGTGATAGCATTTATGCATATAAAAAATTAAAGGGACAGATAATATCTATGTACTAAAGTGCCAGCATAAGATTGAAAGCTTCACATATATTATTAAACTAAGGACAAGCTTTAGACTTTAAAAGGACTTTTTGTTGTTATTATTAACCCATCTTACACTTTCCTTTGGTATATTCAGGGTCAACCTGTGGGACATACTTGGAAGAGTGCATGGAAGTTTCAATTTCAAAGACCTGGAAAGCTTTCACTTTTAAAAAAAAAGAAATATTCAAAAGGGCCAAAGCAATAGTATGAGGCAAAAGAAATTTCAACCGAACTCATATATATCCAAAAAAAATCCAATAGCAACTATGTCATATCTTACACCACCAAAGCCTACAAAGCTTTCTCAAATAATGACTTTGTCAAAAAAAAGTTATATATATATAATAAGAAATGTTAATAAAACAAAAAATTTCACAATTTTTGTCACAACTCATCATATTATGAGTTGTGAATAATGGAAGTGTGAACCCATTATTTTTTCTCTATTACTCACAACTCGTTATGTGATGAGTTATGGTAAAAGTTATGATTTTTTTTTTTGGTGGCACTAGCACTATATATAATCTAAATAATACTCCAACTAAACATGTCATATGTGAGGTAAGTTTATTGGGGTTTAAGCTTAAACAAAAAGGCTTATGAGTTAAGTTACGTTACTTATTCTAGTAGAGGTACTTGGATAATCCAAATTAATGACATAAGCAGTGGCGATATTATTCACAACTCGTCATGTGATGAGTTATGGTAAAAGTTATGACTTTTTTTTTTTTTGTGTGTGTGTGTATGGCACTATTATATATAATCTAAATAATACTCCAACTAAACATGTCATATGTGAGGTAAGCTTATTGGGGTTTAAGCTTAAACAAAAATGCTTGTGAGTTAAGTTACGTTACTTATTCTAGTGGAAGTACCTGGATAATCCAAATTAATGACATAAGCAGTGGCGATCGATCATGATGAGTAAGTCAAGTCGCACTTGTTTTTGAGTAACTACTATGACTTTTTAGTGAAATTGACACAAACTTCATGGCCATGGAATAGAGTTACGATGATTATTTCCAAGAAAGTTATATATAAAGATATTCCTACACTTTACTATGAACAGAATGAGAACAAATATATGGTACATACCATCACTCTATTAAAAATTGTAAAGGAATAAAGTAGGTGATGAGTCAATGACACTTGTAAGTTTTTCATTAGCCCTTTTTTTTTTAAAAAAAAAATTGTAATTTTTTTACGTACAGTTGTATGAATACAAATTCTCTATACCATTTTTTGTGTTCCACTTTATATTTCACCAATTACAATTTGTCATGTTTTTATTTTTATTTTTTCATTTTAAACTTTGACTATATTATAAGGAAAATTAAACAAATATATGATAAGTTGTGATTGATGGAATATAAAGTAGAACAAAAAAAAATAGTACAGAGGATTTGTATTCCTTACATACAACCTTTTAAAAACTTGCATTTTTTTTAAAATGCAACTACATGTTTTAGTTTTGACAACTTTCAGCAAATAATAAAATAGTAAAACGTTTAGGTTCATAAATTAAATTCAACCATGTGGTTGCATTGACCAATGAACAACATGTTTGTATTTAAATGCCCTTGAAAGACCCTTTAGGATATATATACTACTATCAGTTTCTTTAAGATCTTTTCCCCTCTCTCCGTGTGTGTGCTAAATACTTAGTATTCTAAAAAAAAATGCCCTTTAAAGAATATATACTATTTTTGCTACATTTAATATAGCTTGTCTCATATCTGCAGACAACGTAACTTTGTAGCTCACAACTTTTTTTTTTTTTTTTGAGAAACAGCTCACAATTTTGTTAGATATATGCGAGACACGTTAGCGGTTTCTTTGTGTGAATGAAGAATGTTCCTCCATGCCTTAATAATGTACTTTTACCAAATTATGGCTGAGTTTTTTTCAATGAAATATTAAGATTTCTTCTATAAAAAAAATAACAATATAATTGAATTCAATTTGAGAATTTTAGATACAACAATACATAAGAAATTGTACATATGTTTTGCCCATAATTTACCATAATTTATAAATATAACTTTTTTTTGGGGGTAGATCTCATAAAAGCTCAGATGTTTGAAGCACATTCAATGCTTGCTTAATGGCCTAAGGTTAAATTATATCATGGCATACATTAGGATTCCTAAAGTTTGTGGGAAGGAAAGTAATTTTGGTAGCTAAAATTATCAAGCAAGAGGGAATTACCAAAAAGCAAGAAATTCTAAAAACAAAGAAAATAGACTTCAGAGAACAGAGCAAAAGGCCATAACTTTTTTTTTTTTTTTGTAAGAATAAAAATTAGACAAAAGGCAAAGAAATTTATATACATACACATAAAAAAAAGAGAAGAAAAGATTGAGAAATTACGTCCTCAGTATTGTCCTCCCCACGTGGTTGGAAAATTAAAACACACGCACAGATACACACAAAATAAAAATAAAACACTGAAACCTCTGTCTCTATCTATCTCTCTCTCTCTCTCTCTCTCTAACTTTCTCTGTCCTACATACTATATAAACAATCGTCGGCTAAGGTTACCTACGTTCATCTTTTTAGCTCTGAAACTTGAATTACAAAGCTCTGCATAGGAAAGAAAAAGAGAGACAGAAGGAAGCTTTAACTCTCTCTTTGCAATATTATCAAAGTCCAAACCTCCAAACCTCACAAAAAACAGTCAAAGCTTAAATCTTTTTGCACACACCCCATTGAATTCGGAACTCTTTGTTCCCATTTCTTAGCTCCTTATTTGTTGGTTCACTCACTATTGTCCTTAATTTAAGGTACAGTCCCTAATAATATCTCTCTCTCTTATAGTTTTCTATTTTTTCTTGTTTCTGTTTGTATTTTTCGTCTATAGAAAGGGAGCTACAACAAAAATGGTATTACAAATGTGACATTTCTGCATTATTGTTTGTTCTTATGCTGGTTGGATTAAATTCCTGTTCTCGGTTCTTGTGAATTTTATCTTCATAACATGGTAATGTGTCTGATTTCTTGGATTCTTTGCTTGAGTACTCGTTTTTTTAGATCCTTTTACTATTTTTCTTGATGGGTTTTGTGTGAAACATTTGGAAGATTATTCAGCTCATGTAAAGTATTATTCTTTTAAACGAAATGGCAAATGGGTATTCTGGTTTTTCTGTGTTGGCTTTTGGTTACAAAGATATGTGTTTGTCTTCAGGATATATATATTTTCTGATTTGAAAAAGATATATTTTTTTGATTAATTGTTTTTGCAGATCGATGGTCTTTTCTAATGGGTTTTCAGCAACTTGTTTGATTGATAAGATAGTGACTTGCTTGCTTACCTTAGTTATATGAATCTTTGAATGTTCTACCATATGGAAAATGCTATTAGGAGAAAATGGGCGTCTCTGGCTTTTTGGGGGCTAGATTCAATTGATTTTTTCTGTTAATTTTGCATACCTGGTTGATTATATATTGTTGTTTCCATACGCTTTTTTTAGATTCAAGCTTGTATTTTTGTTTGTCTTGAAGTTTTTTTCTGGTTTCCCACGTTGGAAAGATGATAATTTTACAGTCAATATTGAGTCCTTTAGCATTATCAAATATGTGACACTCCCGCTCACATCTTTGTATTTTGTTTTGTTTTGACAGGAATTTGGATTGATTTGGTTGTTTATACAACCTTCCTTGTCAAATGGGGATTTCTTTTTCCTGCCCATTTGCAAGATACAGTGATGTAGAAGATGGCCTACGATCTATTATTGTCAAGTCCATCAATTTGGGGGACAATGAACTTAAAACACCAGTGCGATCTATCAGTATAAGCGGTTGTGATTCTGAACCCCCCATATTGAAATCCTTAGGTTCTGGAAATATGACAATAGAAACATCTGTTAGCTTTAAAAATAGAGAACTGGAAAAAATGGTCTCAGTCAAGGCTCCTTCACTAGACGAAGAACGCAATGTGCCCATTGAATCAAACAGCCCAAGAAGTGAAGTGATTAATAATCAATCCCCAAGATCAGATGGTGAAGTGGGGATGATCCAACAATCGCCAATTTTGGATCCCAACAACCCCAAGCATGAAGCTGCACTAAAATTGCAAAAAGTGTACAAAAGCTTCCGAACCAGAAGAAGGCTAGCAGATTGTGCAGTCCTGGTTGAGCAGAGCTGGTATGTGTCCTTTTTATATGCATGCAGCAACACTGCCCTTTTATTCATGTATTTGATGTGTTTGTATCTTGTGCTAATGCAATTATATTTCATACTATAGGTGGAAACTCTTGGATTTTGCTGAACTCAAGAGGAGTTCTATATCATTCTTCGATATTGAGAAGCATGAAACTGCCATTTCACGATGGTCAAGAGCAAGAACCAGAGCTGCCAAGGTAAATTTTAAACAGATTGATATTTGCTTCTGACTTATGCTATGTACTTTATTTTGATGTCTAAGTATTTGTCTCTTTGTTAATGCAGGTTGGAAAAGGTTTATCTAAGAATGATAGAGCACAAAAACTTGCTTTGCAACACTGGCTGGAGGCTGTAAGTCAATTACACTAGAACATAATTGGCTTTTACTGATTTTTCCCTGTTTCTTCATCAGCCTTTACTGATTTCAATTCTTATTATTCATCTGAAACAGATTGATCCACGCCATCGATATGGACATAATTTACACTTTTATTATAAAAAATGGCTTCATTGTCAGTGTAAAGAACCCTTTTTCTACTGGTAATTTCCTTTAACCAAAATGATTTTGCTTCATAATAAGAATTTTGATTCCAGATGTTCAAGAATTTGGATTTGAATATACTTATTCTGGTTTTGGAAATGCAGGCTTGATATAGGAGAAGGGAAGGAAGTAAATCTTGAAAAATGCCCTCGATCGAAACTTCAACAGCAGTGTATCAAGTATTTGGGTCCAGTGAGCCTTTATTTCCTTACTTGATCATCATCTATTTCAATTTGTTATCATTTTATTTACTAATAATTTTTTTCCAACTTTTAATAGAGGGAAAGATTGGCCTATGAAGTTGTTATAGAAGATGGAAAGTTCTTGTACAAGAAATCGGGGGAGGTCCTCAACACCACCAGTGATGCGAAGTGGATTTTTGTCCTTAGCACATCTAAGGTTTTGTATGTTGGCAAGAAGAAAAAAGGTACTTTCCAGCATTCTAGCTTCTTGGCTGGAGGAGCGACATCTGCTGCTGGGAGATTAGTCATTGAGAATGGCATCCTAAAGGTATAGATATTGCATTAAAGTTCATAGAATTTCTATCATAAAACATGAAGAAAAAAAAAATTGTAAAGAAAAGTAATAAAAGGCTCAAGATTTTTCTTCATATTTACCGTAGTCCTCATTTATGGCACAATTAATTGACAACGATTTCTACTACTCTCAACAGGCAGTTTGGCCTCACAGTGGTCATTATCGGCCTACAGAAGAAAATTTTAAGGACTTCATCTCCTTCCTTAAAGAGAACAATGTGGATCTCACGGATGTCAAGGTAAAAATAAAAAGCTTAATGTTCTTTAAAATGATATCAAATCTTTTTTCTCTTATTATAAAAAATAAGTAAAGGCCAGTATGCTGAGAATGTCATTTTTCTCTTATATTCAGACGAGTCCTGTCGATGATGAGGAAGATGATTTGCCTGGAAAGCAAAGAAGCAGTATTCATCTTAGAAGCCACTCATCTGATGAGGACGTGACTCAGAAGTTGAATGGCTCGGAGACTGAAGACTTAACTTGTGTAAAGACTGATTCAACAGGAGAAGAGACAGATACTGCATCCGATCTGTCCATATCAAGCCGATTACGCAGTGTCGGTAGAGATTTGGTTAATCTTGATATACCGGAAAGACATGAATTGTATGAGAGTTTAGAAAGAGAAAATCAAGATATTGAACCAAGTTGCAATAGTTTGCCAGTGGAACCTCTGGCTGATGGTTATGAAACAGCCGAAGAAGGATTAACTTCTGAACAGGATGGCAAGGCTCAAAAGCAGAACTTGTCTGATGAAGAAGAACAGGAAGGGAATGAAGTAGAAATCATTCCTGAAGAATCAATTCTCAAAAGGATCAATTCACATAAAGAAATGAACTCATATCAACTGGGAAAGCAGTTGTCTTGCAAGTGGACAACAGGAGCTGGACCCCGAATTGGTTGTGTGAGGGACTATCCCTCAGAGCTCCAGTTCCGTGCCTTGGAGCAAGTGAACTTGTCTCCAAGAAGTGTTGCCGGTTCAAGATCAAACTTCTCTCCTCGACTCATTAGTGGGTTGAGCCCAAGGGTATTGACACCATCAAGCTCTGGCAGGGAAATGACACCAAGCACAAGTTCAGTCGAGGAAGGAAACTTCTCAGAAAGAATTATTCCCCAATCAAGAACACAGTCCTCCCCATTGATTAGAGGAACATCATGAATAACAGAATTTCCTAATTTTTCATGAGTAAGAGCAGATTACTGATTCATATATTCTTTTGTGTAAATAGAAAGGATGATATAGAAATTCATTGTCATTCTCTTCATTTACAATCATGTATACATTTTTTTGTTTATTCATCTTGTACAATATAAGATGACAATTGTAGAATTTCATGGGTTTGATGCCCTTTCATACAAAAGAAGGTATTCATTTTTCTTAAGCAATGTTTTGTTACTGAACCCTCATACTATGACATTTTGAGCGCATTGAATGCTGTTAATCACTAAAGATTGGATGAGATTTTCTAGTCCATTATTGGTCAGGTCGGATAATTCTCACCATTTAATCTATTTACTTTCTCTTCTCCACTGTTGGCTATGTTTTCTAGTGTTGAAAGAGATTAATTATATGAGCTCCATAAATCCCTTAAGGTTTAAGACCATAAATTTTTTTGCCCAAAAGCTTTAACCTATATTTGTATAGGAGGTGAGTGGATATACTAATATTCTTGTAACACTTTTTGTGATTGTGATTTTGGGTTGGATATATGTGTTTGTACAAGTGTTTTAGGTGTATACCAAGTCAAATTGGATTATGTAAGTGATTACGAGAACAAAGAGAAAGTAACACGATGGGGCTATTAATTTTGACTCATGACTAGCTCACTAGCTAACAAATTATTAACGGTAACAGTGCTTGTTTTGATAAGTCTTACGCGCTTGCATGTTGACCTCTTTGACCTCACATACCGGACCTGCAAACTATTGAACAACTTACGGGAGTTGCTAACATTATTTTTTGCCTCAACAACTAGAATGCTCCGTTTGTGATAGGTGGAGCTTGAGTTTGTATGAGATTGTACGTTTTGAAAAACGAGTAAGGGACACAAATATATATTCATTTATTACCTCAAGCCGCGTTAGAAGGTAGAAGACTATAAGAAAAGTTATTGCATTGCTTATGGTCTGCATTAAAATCTTTTGATATGTTTACCATATATAATGTTATAAGGTCCAAATTTGTGTAGTATAATTCTGTTTAGTTGGAGAATTATGCTCCAGCCTCCAGGTAGGTATAGTTAAGAACGAGTCTACATAGATAATCACTAAATAAATATTAACTTGTTTCTATTCCGCGATATATGTCATTCTCAGGAGCATATATGGTGAACTTTCCTGATAGAGTTTGAACTTGCAAAGAAAAATAAAGAGATATATAAATCTTTCTTAGAAGTATAATATTTTATTGAAAAAGCATTAGGTATTGTAAACAAAATAATTGGTAAACTTTCAAAGATACCGCATAACTCCTCATATCCACCGACTAATGTGAGGATCTAACGTGGAAATCTTCTCTTAATTTTCCATTTGAATTCATTCTTGTAGGAGAACGGTAGGTTAAATCTGCATGTGTATTTGTGAGCTGCCTTGATATTGATCTGTTTTTAAGTTAAAAAACTCCACCAATTTTGAAAACTACACGGTTTTCCTCCAAATCAATAATTTATACGGTCATCAATGTGTATTTTAATCACATAACTTATTTAGTTATTTAAAAGTGGTTAAGAACTCTGTGACTCAATGACATTGCTTGGTTCTCCCTCGAAAAATAATCAACTACAAAAAATTTGAGTTTAGGCGGCCTTTTTTAATGTCGCTATATCCCACACAATAGTTGCAAAATTGAAACTTTTGCTGAAACTGAAACTTTTTTACTGAAAGTACTATAGATAAAAGTAAAAGTTAACTGAAATAATACAGTAAAACCCATGAATAGTATCAAAAAGTGAAATAGAACTCATGAATAGTAACAAAAATAAGTTGAATAGTAAAATAAGTTGGCTTTTTAATTTGTGCCAAACGCACACTAATGTTGGCAAAATTTGCCAAATAATATGTTTTTAGAAAAGTAGCACATGGATGAAGTTAATTAGTTAAGTAGACTGTTTTTGGAACTCGAGTTTGTGAGTTAGTCTACTTAACTAATTAACTTTAGTTGTATACTATTCACAACTTTTTTTCTAAAATAGTACTATTCAGCAAATTTTGCCTTTTTATGTTTAGCAGCAACTTTATAAACTATAGTGAAGTTTTACTTTATAAACTATAGTGAAGTTTTATAAAACTGCTACAATAGAATTTTTAGAAAGTCGCAATAGTCCAAACAATACAAATAATCTGAGTTGTTGTTGTTGGGGATTATTAGACTTTTAAGCCTTTTTAGGGTTAGGATTATGGTGCTTTCTTGAAAGATCCATTTGCTTTGCTGTTTGGTTTTTCAAGTTTCTTGAATGATGCTCAATTGAGGCGACCAAAATGTAAAATTGTTTTTGTTATCTTGTTTTCCATAATTAAAAAAAAAAAAAAAAGAAAGAAGAAAAAGAAAAAGGAAAAAAGAAAAAGAAGAAGAGGAAGAAGAAGAGGTATTTATTTCCTCTACTAACCCAAGTAGTCGCATTAAGCATTGCATTAAGCAGGAGAAGAACTGTTGCAAAGTTCATGGATTGCTTCTGGTTACTTTATGATGATATTGGGCCCGTGTGGCTTGAACATATATATATATATATATATATATATATATATATATATATATGCTGACAGTGTTGTTACGTGAGGCACAAAAGAGAAATAATTAGAGAAGTCCTAAAACCTAGCAGCATCTTGAGAGTGTTCTTGTGCACTATTATATCTCCCTATTTTTATAGTGAAATTTCTCCGTCATCTCTGTGGAGGTAGGCAGTTTGCCGAACCACTTAAATTCTTGTGTTCTTTGTGTGTGCTTGTTATTTAATTTCTACTTATTTACTGTTATTGATTTGAGTCCTGAGGTGCTATTTGCACAACACTTTAATATCAATAGTTGTTTCAGGACCACATTTGATTAGAGTTGTGACAAAAGTTGTTGTGTACGACTTTCTCTTATATCAGGCATCAACTAATAAAATTCTCTAGGGCATACGACTTTCATGAGAACCAAAATGACAATCATAATCAAAGACGCAAATCCTTGGTTGAACGACAACTTAATTCTAACTTGAATTTGTCAAACTTGAGTTCCAAAAATAGTCTACTTAACTAATTAACTTCAGTCGCATGCTATTCACCAATTTTTTTTTTTTTTCAAAAATGGTACTATTAGTAAATTTTTTCTATTATGTTTAGCAGCACTTTTATAAACTACTAGCCTCATTACATGCATTCTGCACGTGTGATGAGAAACTTTTTTTTTTTTTTTTTGAGTTTAATATAATTTTTCAATTTGAATTTATCTATTGTTAGTGAGGTTAGGAAGAGATTTTTATAAAACTAAAATTTAGGATTTAAAATGGAGGAAATTGTTGGGTTTAGTGTGTGCTAGATTTTAGGGAAAAAAAACTGTATCAAACGTATATGAGATATGTTTAGATCGAAAGTCTACTAATTTTTAGGAAAAAAAGTTTCAGGCAGTTTTTTTTTTTTTTTTGAATTTTGTTGAATTACAATTTTAACCCTATTTTTTTTATTTTTTAAGAATAAGGATTATTTAATTAGATTAGAAGTATTTTTGACATTTTTTAAAGGCATAACTAACTTTCTAAATAAATAGAGATCTCACGTGCAATGAGACTCTTTTTTTATTTAGAGTTTAATGTAATTTTTCAATTTGAATTTATTTATTGTTAGTGAGGTTACATTGGAAGAATTTTTTAAAAAATTAAAATTTAGGATTTGAAATAAAGTAAACTACTCGTTTTAGTGTGTACTAATTTTTAGAATTTTTTTTTATCAAATGTGTATGAGATATATTTAAATAAAGAGTGTGATTCTAATTTTTAGAAAAAAATTTTATCAGATATATTTTTTTAATTTTGTTGAATTAAAATTTTAACTCAATTTTTTTTTTAAAATAAAAATTATTTAATTACAGTAAGAGTATTTTCAACATTTTAAGAAGCCATAACTAATTTATTAAATCCTCTAAACACTTTTTTTTGACAAAAGTGATAGAATTGTATTAAATCCTCTAAACACTTGAAAACCGCTGCAATAATATTAAATTTTCAGCAAGAATATATTTTTTGCCTTTCCCGCAAAAAATTTCGTTTTTCCCACCCACTTAAAACATCACCCACTTAAAAAATATTTTCAGCACTCCCTCAACCTCACTCGCTCCCTCACAACAAAACCCTCTCTTTCTCCTTTTCTCTCTTTTTCTCTCTCTCTCTCACGGCCCAGCCACCGTCGCCGCCGCCCATCCCAGCCCAGCCACCGTCGCCGCCGCCCATCCCAGTCCAGCCACCGTCGCCACCCCTTCTCCCTCTGCCGCCGCCTCACTCCCTCCTTCCCTCACTCCTTCACGATCGTTCCCCCTTCTCTCTCTCTCACGATCTCCTTCACCCCGATCTGCCCTCCTCTCTCTTTCCCTCACTGTAAGTTTTGACTTTTGTGAAATTTGGGTTTGGAATTGGTGAAAGTTATATGGGTTTTGTGGCTTTTTTTGTACTAAGTGTAAATATGGGTTTATTATATTTAATGAATTGTTATGGTTTTTTTTTTTTTTTTTGGTGTGATTTTAGAATTATTTGTTCAATTTAGTAAATTTAAGTTCTTGATTGTTTTGGATGATGATGAAGTGCGGTTTGTTGTTGGGGATTCTTTGATTCTAAAAAGATCTTGGTCAGGTGATGACTTTTTTGTCTGCTATTTGTTTATTTATTTTTTTGTGAAGCTAGTTTAAAACGCCAGCAAAAACTATAAAAACGCTGCTATAAACCAAAAAAATTTATTTAATAATTTAAAATATTTTGGATATTTATTTTGAGTATTAAAAGAGAATATAGATTAGTAAATGTTATTGCTAGTAACGATGATATAATTTATGAACTCCTTATAAATTATACTCTTCTTTTGCAGGTTAAAGATTGTGATAAGTTTGAGTTTTTATTTTTTTATTTTTTATTTATTATAAAAAAGTGTGTGCTTGGCGTGTGCATAGTAAGTAATTTCTGCTTAAATATTTGTAAAATTCTATATTTGTGATGTTGACTATTGGTTTTGTGGTGGGTTGTTAAGCTGGAGCAAGCGGGTGGCTTGCATGGTGTTATAAGGCGGTTTACATTTATATTGGGAGTGTTTATTATTTTTTGAATTTTTGGTAGATATTGTTGAATTTTATTTATTTTTTCAATACTTGAAAGCATTTTTAAACATTCTATATAGTGATGTTGATAATTTTGTGGGGTGGATTGTTTTTTTTTGGGTAAACTTGGGGTGGATTGTTGAGTTGTAGCAAACAGATGACTTGCATATTGTTATAAGGTGGTTTAAATTGATACTAAGAGTGTTTATTTATTTTTGAAAATTTGGATGGATATTGTTGAGTTATATTTGTTGATTACATTTTTTTTTTCAATACTTGTAAGCATTCGTTATTGTGATATTGATAATTGTTTTGTGGTGGATTATTGAGTTGGAGCAAGCAGGTGGCTTGTATGGTGTTATAAGGTTGTTTCAATTGGTATTGATAGTGTTTATCAATTTTAAAAATTTGGATGGATATTGTTGAGATATATTTGTTTGATTATTTCATTTCTTTCACATGTCGAACATGCAAATTAGATAGGGTCATTTATTAGGTTTAAGATTATTTGTAATCTTATTTGCATGTTTATGAAACTAAGTGTTTATGTAGTTGTGTTTTAAACCTTTAAGTTTATGTGTACTCCTATTTGCATAGATTTTGCTTATTAGATTGAAGGGCTTCAAGACTTAGTCCATTTGACTTGATATGGTTTGTATATGTGAACATAAATTTGACTTGGAACTAAGTGTTTATGAAGAAGTTGTGTATTAAACCTTTAAGTTCATGTGTACTCCTATTTTCATAGTTTTTGCTTATTTCTTAAGAGCTTCAAGACAGTCCATTTGTGTAAATGAAGATATGGATAGACTAGATGTGGTTTGTTTATTAATTTTAAAGTTATGTGTAATTTTATTTGCATGTTTATGAAACTAAGTGTTTATGTAGTTGTGTTTTAAACCTTTAAGTTTGTGTGTACTCTTATTTGCATAGTTTTTGCTTATTAGATTGAAGGGCTTCAAGACTTATTCCATTTGTGTGAATGAATATATGGATAGAGTTGATATGGTTTGTACATGTGAATATAAATTTGATTTGGAACTAAGTGTTTATGAAGTTGTGTTTTAAACCTTTAAGTTCATGAGTACTTCTATTTGCATAGTTTTTGCTTATTTTTTAAGAGCTTCAAGACTTAGTTCATTTGTGTGAATGAAGATATGTATAAACTAGATATGGTTTGTTTATTAGTTTTAAGGTTATGTGTAATCTTGGGGCCGTTTGGTATGGCATTTTAAGCAACAGTTTTTAGTTTTTAAACAACATTACATTTATTTTTATACACTTTTTCACCCACATGTATTTCCAAAAAATACAAATGTTACTAGAACAACGTTACCAAATGGGTCCCTTATTTGCATGTTTATGAAACTAAGTGTTTATGTAGTTGTGTTTTAAACCTTTAAGTTTATTTGTACTTCTATTTGCATAGATTTTGCTTATTAGATTAAAGGGCTTCAAGACTTAGTCCATTTGTGCGAATGAAGATATGGATAGACTTGATATGGTTTGTGGTAAAGTTTTAAGGTTATGTATAATTTTCTTTGTATATTTATGAAACTAAGTGTTTATATAGTGTAAATGTGGTTTTTGCTTATTTCTTAAGTGGCCCAAGACCTTTCTTTGTGTGAATAGTGTTATGGCTAGACATGGATATAAATCCTATTTGTTTATTTTAGTTCTTGAAGGTAGAAATGAAATTGAGAAGTAGAGTTATACGTGGCGTTTCGGTAAGGCCGTCACAACGAAGGCCATCACAACAAACTTCTACAGACAATACGGATCATGGGTCACAACAAGATGTGGGCCAATCATCCACAATTAATTCATCAAGTGCACCAAATGCTGGTATTTTATATATTTCTAAGATCAAATATTGATAGTGGTTAATATTGTTTGACATAGGTTTTTATTGCATCACATTGGTTTTGATTATTTTATTTCCATTACAGTTGTGCCACTTGTTGAACGTGTTACTCGTGGTCCTAGCAAGTACTCATACATTTGGAATCTCCCTGAAAATCAAAAGATTGAATTGCCACTAACTAGTAATAATCAGCCAGTTAAGAAGGTAGGGAGGCACTTCACAGGTTGGTTGGGTACAATTGCACGAAAACCCCAAATGTGTCCAATTAAATATGAGAATTGGACAAGAATGCCAAATGAATTTAAAGAAGAGATATGGAATCTTGTTCAGGTATTAAGGAAGTTATAATATATAGCTGTATTATTCTATCTTGTACTAAGTTTTACACAAGTGTTTAGCTTGATATAAATTTTGTAATTTTCTAACTAAACTATTGCATGTAGTCAAAATGGTGTTTGCCTGAAGAACCTACTCGTTTGAAGGCAATGAAGCTAATGACATTGTCAACAGTTGCGGCTTGTTGGAGGAACCACAAGTCAAGGTTGAAGAAGAAGTATTTTCTAGGAAGCGGAAATAGAGCACAAGTACCACCAAATGTAAATCCTGAAGATTATGAAGCCATTGTTCAACATTGGAATTTACCAAAAACAAAGGTATTGTTTGACATTGATATGCTTAATTATTCTACATTGATATGCTTAATTATTGACCACATATTCAAATATCTACTTTGAAAAGTATATTCAAATAATACTTTGTTTAAGTATGTAAATTTTTTTGAATGCAGGATCTAGCTTTGAAGAACAAGAACATTCGTTCCAAGCAAAAAAATTTACATACTGGTGGTTCAAAAAACTTTGCTTCGTACTCTGAAGAAATGGTAATGACTTAATAATTGTTTTGTAAATGACTTATTAGATTGTTCTTAAGTTTGTATGGAACCATTATTCCTAATTAAATAAATGTAATGATTATAATGTAGGTAACAACGCTTGGGCATCCCGTAGAGCGTGCAGAATTATACCTAAAACTCCATCTTCGTAAAGATGGTGCTCCTGTTAACCCTGAAGCAGAAAGCAACATTGTAAGTAATATCATGATTTACCATGTGTAATATTGAATCTATTAACATTGTTACTTTCTAATATGTTATTGTGTTGAATTCTGAATATTAGGAAAAAATCAATGAATTGATGAGTGAGCCCTCAAATCGTCTGCAGTCAACTGATCTCACAGGTAGTATTGCATGGGCACCAGATGATATATATTCTCAAGTGTTTGGTAATGAGCGCAATGGTCGTGTTCGGGGTGTGGGATTTGGCCCAACCCCAAGTGGACGAACTGTTAAGAATATTGCTGCAATTACTCAAATAAGAAGCCAAGAAAGGGATGTTGAAGTGACTCAGTTAAGGAGTCAAGTGGCTTTGTTGACGGAGAAAATAACTCGCTATGATAACTTGGAGGAGCGAATGACCCAAATGGCTAGCATGATGCAACTAATGCAAAATCATTTTTCAGAAGTTAGTCGGGTATTAAATTTTAATGGTTTAAGAATGTATATTTAGTGTTTACATTTTTTAATTATGGCTACTATTATTGTGTTACTCAAAATGATTTCTTTATTAACTTATTAGCTACTCTTAATTTGTATTCAGGGTGCTTTTGCTTTAGATCAACAATCTCCAACTTCTCATAGATCACAAGCTTCATCTCATCAAGAAACTAGCTTCTCGCGGTAAAGTAGTGTTTTAAGGACTCTATGGACTATTACATAGTTGTCTTGAGCAACCACATTTATTTTGGAAGTATTGTATTTTGTTTATAGTATTGTCAGTTTTGGTGGTTGTTTTTATTTTGTAAGTAGACAAGTGTTTTGTTAAATTTAAGATGATACTTTAGACATGTTATGTATTGGTACTATATATATTTGAATCTATGGTTAATATGTGTTAGTTTGGACATTTGCTATTGTGGAATATTGATGATCAATAGGTTTATTTGATCTATTACAAGTTTGTGTTAGTTATTGTGGTATCTATGAGCAGGTTTTTATAGTATTTTTAATGACAAAAATGAAAAAAAAAAATTATATGAGCAGGTTTTATTGGCGTAAGTGCTTTAGCGACATTTATAGGATTGATTGTTTGCTGTATTTTAGGAATGTTGCTAAATGTATAAACGTTGCACTAGACTTATTGCGACAGTGCTATAGCAATGTTTTTGACTCACCAAAAAAAAAAAAAAAAGCCGCAATAGACCATTTGTGTCTACACTGATTTTTTTTTTTTTTTTTTGGTTTTTTGCGACGTTTTACAGTTTTTATGGAGTCCTAGCTAAATCCCTCAAGTTGCACGTTGCTTTTTATCACATCGTTTTAAACGAAGTTTTTCAATAACATTTCCTAATAGGTAGTTGTAAATAGTATGTAATTGAATAATAATTGGTTTGTTCGATACATAGTAATCTATACTTTTATGAATAGGTAATTTCTTAGGAAGTCTTGCACGAATTAAATTTAATCCTATACAATATAATAATAATAATAATAATAATAATAAATAATATATAGAAATATAATAAATATTTTTTAATATATGTTTTTATTTTTTCTTTAGAATTATAATCTAAATATAAATATTAGAATATAGAAAATTTTATTAGATAATAAAATTGAAAGTGAGGATTTTTTTTTTTTTTTTTTTTTTTTCATTTTTTTGCTAATAAGAACACTACATTTCAATGAATTACACTTAAAAGTCATTCCTATTAGAACACTCACAATAAGAGAGGTATAATTGCTATAATGCCATTTTAGCAACTAAAACTTCAAAATGTACTCCACATAGAAGATGTTATACTTAAAAAAAATGACAACTGAGCTACGGTAAGCTGCTATCTTTTGCAGTTTACTGTAGCTCTAAACTTAAAAGTAATAATAACATTTTATTCTCTCTTCTATTTTCTTTAAAAAACTTTTCTTTTCTACCTCTTTCTTCTCTCTTCAGCCGTTTATCCTTGTTTTGTTCCCCCCCCCCCCCCCCCCCTCTTCTACCCCCTCTCTCCCCTACCTCATCTATCTCAAAAACTCAGCAAAATGCGAGATTATGATAGATGAGATTGGTGTGGCATGAGCTTGAGGTGGTGGTTGAAATCGACAAAGGTGGCGGTTCGGTGGTCTAGATTGGCGATGGGCGGCAGGCAGTGGTTTCTCTCTTCTTCTTCTTCTTCTTCTTCTTTTTTTTTTTTTTTTTTTTTTTTTTTTTTTTTTTCTCATTTAAAATTTTCTTTTGATGTGGCCGAAAATCTCTCTTTTTGTGTGCTTGGTTGATTTGGGTTTGGGTTTGAAATGTGGGATTTTGTGGGGGTTATCGGTTTGATTTTGGGCTGGGGTTTGCAATGGTGGCTAGTGGGTGGGTGGGTTTCGGTTTATAGTGGTGGATGGGGTTGGTGGCTTGGGTTTTCTAATGGTGGTTGGTGGATTGGGTTTTCTGATGGTGGTGGTGGTGGTGGTGGATTGGATTTTCTGATGGGGTGGTGGTGGTGGTGGCTTGGGTGGTTGATTGGGTTTTTGATGGGGAAGTGGTGGTGGATTGGGTTTTTTGATGGTGGTGGCGGTGGCTTGGGTGGTGGATTGGGTTTTCTGATGGGGTGGTGGTGGTGGCTTGGATGGTAGATTGGATTTTCTGATGGGGTAGTGGTGTTGGCTTGGGTGGCGGTTTGGGTTTTCCGATGGTAGGTGGTGGCTGGTGGTTTTGCAGTGGGTTGTTTTTTTTTGGGAGAAGAGTGAACACAAAAAGAGAGAGAGGAAGAAACGAATAAGAATAAAAAAGAATTAAAAAATAATAAAGAAATAATATTTTAATGAAATGGTAAAAAAAATAAAACCTTTGCTGTGGGGTGTATTATAAGTGTAGTGTTAAAATAGATAAAGTATTGTTTTAAGTTGTTAAAAACTATAATATTTAGCAACTTTATTGTGAATGCTATTATGATTCTATAATAGTCTTCACAATGCTATCTATTGCATGCTAATATGGCTGACAAATACAAAGCTAAAGCATGCAGCTATCGACTTGCATATACAACTTCTACGTGGTTGACTTCTTGGTTGGGATTTCCTGGCATAACACAACTAGGCCATGAAGACCCAACTTGTTTTCCATGTTCTATTGCAACTTTAAAAGTTTACATGTCATTAATATATCATCTTAATACAAGATATCAAGTCTTATATATGCTCAATTCATATATATTTCTAAGCTATATTAGTATATAATGAGAATTTCTAAATGAATAATAATTGAATAGACAGGTTTTTTGTATGCTGTGAATATGGAAAGCCAGTAGTAACATGATGAAAATTACAAGTAGAAACACTGACCATGTGAGAATAAATTGTCCCATTTGATAATGTATCCATTTGATAACTTCATATATGTTATGGTTTAATAAGATGTTACATGTCCTTAAAACATTGGTTAATGGAGAAGTAAGTTTCCGAAGTAACTCTAACTTTGATGGGCAAGTGGAGGTTATGGGTACAAGGAATTTGGTCTCCTCTTTACTTATAAAAGAGACATTTAGCTACCCTATCACATACACTGAATAGTTAAAGAGAAAAGAGGGTCAAGAGAGAAAAACCAATTCTATAAGAATTAAGTGCCTTTTATACTAAGATTTGATCTTAAGAAAATTTCAGCAATGGATCAAGGTAAGTTTTATAATTAATTTGTATAGTTGTGAAATCATGATAATTCAAGATCCTAGAATTTATATTATGGTTGTTTATAATCTAACAACATAAAGAAAACATTTACATGTGGTATCAGTGCTTGCGTTTTAGAGTTATCATGTTTTTCCATTAAAAGATTTATAAACAAATATAGTTTCCATTATTATGGTTGTGATTTTGGATTTGTGAAAGCAATTAACGTCTTCTATATGATCATGGATCAAATTTGGATAATATGAAATTTGTTTTTCCATTAGTTAATAACTTTGGGGCATTACAAATTTCTACGATATTTGGTTCTAGTTTATTTAAAGATTAACAACTTTAATGTTTAATGTTAAAAACTCAAATCTTAAATTGAGAATATAAGATCATTTGACACTCATGAATAGTTATGGTATAAACTCTTTTATATTTTGAGATTGTCAGTTATTGTTCTTTATTAATTTTTCTGCCTTATGTCACTTAGCTTGCAAACTTAAGAAGTCAATATACGGACTTAAACAAGCTTCCCAACAATGGTATCTTAAGTTTAATGATACCATTACATCTTTTGGATTTAAGGATAACATTGTTGATCAGTGTACTTATCTGAAGGTTAGTAGGAGTAAGTTTATATTTTTAATTTTGTATGTTGATGATATTTTGTTTGCTAGTAGTGATCTTGACTTATTGCATGAAACCAAGAAGTTTCTCTCTAAGAATTTTGAAATGAAAGATATGGGTGAGGCAACTTATGTGATAGGAATAGAAATATTTCGAAATAGATCACGTGGGCTATTAGGGCTGCCTCAGAAAGCATATATTGAAAGAGTTCTAGAGAGATTTAATATGGAGAAATGTTTTGCTGGGGTTGCCCCAGTTCAAAAAGAGGACAAATTCAGCCTTATGCAATGCCCACAAAATGAATGGGAACAAAAAAAAAAGGAAGAAATTCCTTATGCTTCTGCAGTAGGAAGTTTAATGTATGCCCAAACATACACAAGGCCCGTCGTCAACTTTACAGTTGGTATGCTAGGAAGATACCAAAGCAATCTAGGATTGGATCATTGGAAAGCTGCAACGAAAGTGATGAGGTACTTACAAGGCACAAAGGATTACATGCTCACATATAAGTGATATGATAATCTTGAGGTCATTGGTTACTCAAATTTAGATTTTGTCGGATGTGTTAATAGTAGAAAGTCCACTTTTGGTTATTTGTTCATGTTAGCTGGAGGAGCAATATCATGGAAAAGTTCAAAGCAAACTATTACTATTACATCCACTATGGAAGCTGAATTTGTGGCATGCTTTGAGACCACAGTTCATGGATTGTGGTTGCGGAATTTTATCTCAGGACCTGGAATTGTTAATCTATTTCCAAGCCACTGAGAATTTATTGTGATAATTCTGCAGTTGTGTTTTTCTCTAAAAACGATAAGTATTTTAATGGTGCGAAACACATGGAATTGAAATACCTTATGGTTAAGGAAGAAATTCAGAAACAATGAGTGTCAATAGAACACATAAGCACACAACTTATGATTGCAGATCCATTGACAAAGGGGATACCTCCTAAAACATTTAAGGAACATGTTGATCGAATAGGTCTTGAACGTAGAACATGATGGTTGTTATTTTAATGTTACTTTATGCTTTTGACACTTGGAGATCTCATTAAATGTGTTTTTGATTATTCCTATTTTATTTTATGTACGTACATATATGATATTGAATAAATAATAACATGAATAGTCTCTAACAAAAGAGACATTATTGTTGGACCCTTTAAGTCACTTTTCATTGATAGGCTATATTAAGTAGGTTGCTAGTGTTGTAGTACGTGGAAGGAACTATGTCGTATAATTGATATGGAACTGTCATGACTTGCATTAGTGGGTTGTTTAATTATAGTATTATGATGACCAATTTAAAGTAAGAGGATATGTACCATTGTGCACCTAATAGTTAATCTTATTAAGCCTTGACGTAAGTTGTCATATGGGCCAAGTGGGAGAATGTAAGAATAAATTGTCCCATTTGATAACGTATCCTTTTGATAACTTCATAGATGTTATGGTTTAATAAGATGTTACATGTCCTTAAAACATTGGTTAATGGAGAAGTAAGTTTCCTAAGTAACTCCAACTTTGAGTGACAAGTGGAGGTTATGGGTACAAGGAATTTGGTCCCCTCTTTACCTATAAAAGAGACATGTAGCTACCCCATCACATACACTGAATAATTAAAGAGAAAAGAGGGTCAAGAGAGGAAAACCAATTCTATAAGAATTAAGTGCCTTTTATACTAAAATTTGATCTTAAGAAAATTTCAGCAATGGATCAAGGTAAGTTTTATAATTAATTTGTATAGTTGTGAAATCATGATAATTCAAGATTCTAGAATTTATATTGTGATTGTTTATAATCTAACAGCATAAAGAAAACATTTACAGACCAATCTGATAGATTGAGTTCCTCTTAATTCCAATTCACTAGGGCCAATTCACTAGGGTGCTAGTGATCCTATCTCTAAACGCAATTTGATTTCTTATATCCCCACTATAAGATTAAAGGGATTGTTAGATTGTATGTTACTCTTCAACTCTTCTAAACATTATGCTGTACTTTTATACATATCACTGGCTGTTAGGACATATGTGATTCAATGTTAGGAACATATGTCAATATTTTATGTAATTGACTAATCTTTTGACAAAACACACTTTACTTGTAATTGGGTAGATTTAGGATGTGTTTAATGCTTCAAGAAACAAGGTTTCAAGTTCAAGTGTTAAAGCTATGCAAATTTGTCCAAGAATCAAGTAATGAAGTGCTGAATTTTAAATCTCGATAGCTAGCTCAACAGCTAGCTCGATAGATACCCTATCTGTCGAGGTTTATGAAACTTAGTTTTTCAGAATTGTTTTTCATCTAATCCATGAGTATGTGTTTAGGCCTTCTTTTCTTACATCCATAAACATATATAAGGATTATTTTAAGGGCCGTCAATGGTTGCACAGTTGCACAAAGTGTGAAGCAAAGTCTTGTTCATGCAAATTGTGATCGGAGACAGAATTTGCCGTAGTTCATCTTTCTCTTGAGAAGTTGTTGTGTTTGTACACCGTAGGGTTTTGTGGCTAAGGAGTTTCTTGATCTTCATTGTGTGATGAACTGAAGAACTTTGCAGCCAACATCTTTCTCAAGTTAGTGATTAAGTTGTGTACTAGGATCTACGCAATTGATTAGTCACGTACTGGGAGCCGTGCATTGAAAATGAGAGATTGTCACTACAGAACAAGTCCAATTGGGTATTGGGGTAAGGGTTCAACTGTAGGTTGGTATAAGGTACTGAGATTTCTTTACTTGTAATCGCTTATTTTGATAATAGTAGATTCTTGGGAGTGGTGACCTTAAAATCACCTGGTGCGGTTTTTGCCGTGTAGGTTTTCCCCATTCGTAAATAAATCACCGTGTCAATTTAATTTCCGCTGCATACTTAGTTTAATTGGTGATTTGTTTGTGCTACCATGCATCTTGCATGTCAATTTGATTAATTAATAAACTTGACTAATTAATCAATTAATTCATCACAAGGGGTCAATACATTCTTAGCTTATCACTGGCAAGCGCAGTGCATTCAAAATTTATGAGAGTACATAGAGAGTCAATCAACAAGGTTAGCAAACATGAGTTGGGAAAGTAAAACCCTTCTTAACTATGGCCAACTTGTTTCAAAAGTTCAAAAAAAAAAAAAAAAAAAAAGAAGAAGAAGAAGAAGAGAAAGAAGACAAGTCGTTGCATATGTGATGCTGTGACATACAACCACAAGTACTTAGTTGCCGAGGTTTTAAATTTGAGTAGTGTTTATTACACACACGTTAATGCACACATCTTATACACTTTTAAATTTTAGTAGTAGTAGTAGTAGTTATTTTTTATTTTATTTTATTTTATTTTTTTTGTGTGTGTAAAGATATATGCATTAATGTATGTGCAACAAGTATTTGCCTTTAAATTTAAGCAAGATATATGTTTCAGTTAAAAAAATCAAGAACTATTAAATATCGGTAAAAACTATTGTAGTCAAGATATTGGAGAATCAAAAAATATTGAGTCAGGAGTAAGGATTTTCAAAGAATTCTAGATATTTAAAAAAAAAAAAAGGACTTGAGATATTGGAGAAAGTACCTGAAATCTCATAATAAGTATAGCTAATTGGATAATTCTTTAATAATTTTATGATTTTGAGCTATAATAATAGCTTTTACAATCCACCCTAACCATTTAAAAATATTGACTAGGGAGTAAGTATGTTCAAAGAACTCTAGACGCCAATTTTTTATTTTATCTAATTTTTTTTAAAGACTTGAGATATTAGTGAAACTATCTCAATCTCATAATAAACATAAAGTTTTTTTTTTAGAAGAATAAATATCAAGTTAATATAGCTAATTGGATAATTCTTTAGTACTTTTATGATTTTGAGTTATAATAATACCTTCAACAATCCATCCTAACCATTTATTTTAATTACTATAATCACAGCTAGCGATGGACAAACTGATTATCCCAATATAAATATATAGGATTATGAGTGTATCATACCCCAAAAAATATTAGAGGTAATATAGTAGGGACCATAGGTATTATGTACGATCTATTTTGATACTGCACGATATCATCATAGGCAGGGGCGTAGCCAGAAATTTTTGTTTGGGGGGCCAACTTATGATACTAATTTATTAGTTTATACAAACTTTCATAAACACGCATTAATACATACATCTATACACACATATAATTTAGTATCTTTCATAGTGAATCCTTAAAATTTTCATTTTTAATATAAGTTACCAAATTGTCTACCAAAGTGAGTAAAAAAATTTCAATTGAACTAATGAAGTATTCAAAGATATGAAAGATCCAAGACTTTAATAGACACAAAAACACATTTTACAATAAAAAATAAATGTGAGGAAAAAAATATATATTCTCTATAACTACTAGATCAATTGGAAAACTTTTTTAAGAACATCATTGAACTAACTCAAATATTTGGGGGGGCCGAGCCCCATTTTTGTAGGCTAATAATTAAAATGTTAAATATTTATATATAGTATTAAAGTATTTTTAAAATTTTTGGGGGGGCCATGGCCCCCCCACTCATACAAGTAGCTCCGCCCCTGATCATAGGTAATTATGTAAATAGGAAAAATGTTTGAAATATATATTTTTATATATATATATATATATATTGGAATCTCATATTATAAGATCTTAGAAAATATATGAAAATATTAGGCTAATAAAATATTAAATAAACAATTATCACGAGATCTCTATCTAAGGTTTTGTGGTATACTCAAATGAAGCTCAACTTCTACATATTGTCAGAGGGATGGTCTCATAAAACAATCTCATGAGATACTATCTCCAGTGTTCATAGAGCAGCAAAGGAATGTTGTATTGTTTTCTTGTTTGTTTTGGGCCCATATAACTGAACATTATATGTGCTGCATATCCATGCAAGGAAGAAATTGGAGGCATTTGGAAAGATTGTAGCTTTATGTACAATGATTTTTTTTATTTTTTTTCTTCCTTTGTTAATAAATAAATAAATCTAATATGTATAAGCAAATGATGTTCCCAAATCTTAATAGTAATGAACAAGTAAAAAAAATGAAGTTTAAAGTTCTTGTCATGCAAGATACAGGTAGAAGTTAAAAGCTCTTGTTGTGCAAGCACTCCTGTATCTGAGCATTAAGCAAGTTTTTTACTTACAATAAGCTGGGATTTGAATCCAAGTTCTCGTTGTTAAGAGAATCAAGTAATGTCAATGAGTTCCAAGACTCTTCGCAACTATTATGCAAGATATAAACACAAAAACACCAAAAGAGTGATTTTTCTTTATGCCAGTTTCATTAACCTTTACTGTAAATACATTTATGCCAATGCCACATTTACACCACCAGAAATGGTGTTTTAAGTCTGGATACTAAGTTAGACTAGCATCAGCGAAAAGCATGATCATAGCCGTGGTAATGGAAGTTTTTGTAGATGAAGTGAGCCAACAATCTGGAAGATGCATAGAATAGTACTGCCAGCAAAACCATTGTGGTTCTCGCAACTGCTGAAATTGCACCTTGCTTGGCTGCAGCAGCAATCCCAATTGAAACAATAGAGACAACTTGGAGGACAACTTCAAGTGCATTGAGACCTTTGTATGCAATATTGCAACTTCGGCAGTTCACCACATGGGACCAGTACCTGAAAAAGATTGTGAAGGATAGTTTTTATAAACCAATTCTCATACATGAGACACGCAGTACTAAGGACCACCACATAAAAAGATATATATGCTTGTATTGACCACATTAGAAACTTCCTAAATCTTCTAAAAGGTCTCAAATTACGCAATAATTTTCAGTGTCCTTGGCTTTTTACAGACAGAAAAGAAAAGTCTCAAGGTATTATAACATGTTTAACAATGTAACAAACAGGTTTAGCCGTTTAGCTTCTATGCTTCTACAAAGATCTATCATGCTCTTGTAATATGTTCTCCAAAATGATACTAATTTTCAGATTATCAAAAAATTTAATCCAATTGGAACTTGAATCCACATTGGTAGTTGCATGAATTACCTATCCATCAGCTGTTCTTTAGGAGGACTTGGGGGAAGAGCCCCACTGTACTTGCCTCTCCAATCAACTTGACCACCAGCATACTTGTTTAGCCATTTTCTAAATCCAATCACAAGGGCATCTGACTTTGTTGGCACAAAACAAGCTTTATGCCAATTGACATTACCTACATCCATTATCTTACGCTCCTGTAGAAAGATCTCAAGAATCAGATACTACCACTACAATGTGATAATACATTTAAAGAACAGCAGTCACAACCAATTTGTTTTTCTTTCTGCATGAGACTCGACTAAAGACTAAAGCTTTGGTGGGAAAAGAAAGAAAACTACACATCACAGCAGGGTAAATCACTATCTCATAGTGGAAAAATATGTAGTGAGCAATTTCTATCCTATAAAATAAAAAGTTACATTAGAATTGTTGGACAATTACATGGAATGAAAGTTTTAAAAAATTGAACCATCTCTGTGCAGTGTCTAGAAAATAATAATAGTAAAGAACAGTTGATATGCTGCAATTAATAATATATGAAAGAAGATTGAACTGGAAAGTGATTTTGCCAGTTACCAGTGCTGCCTAGTAAATATTTCCAAATTTTAATTTAAAACTTAGTTTCACTAGCAAAAACAAGAAAATTAATAACTAAATTGAAACATTGAAGATCCTACATAGATTAACCAATGAAGTATCATATGTATACATAAGAAAGAAACACAAGATATATGGTTGTTTTATGGGGAAACAGAGGAAACACAGCCTAAAGAAATGATCCATGATGTATCCATTGGGCAAGTGAAACGGATAAGCAGTAAGAGGAGTAGTGCTTTAATCTTCCATGATTAGTATCCAGTCAGAACAGGAATCTTCACGTAAATGTTCACTTTGCCAATGGGGTGTCTGGTACCACTAGAAACTTATAGTTACAAATTTCCTTTCTTGGGGATAAAATTAAGGGTTTTTCTTATTGGATTAGGAAAGACAAGTGAGCCAGAAGGAGCTCTGATGGTTGTAAAGGCTGGCCGTTAGCAACTCTTTCTCTCTCTCCTGGCCAAATAAGGTTCTAGCAACGCTCACTCTATTAAGAAAGATATGAGAGTTCACCTGTACACAAGGCTTCTAAGGGTGGGGACCTAATAAAACATTATCATCTCCACATGATGAATTAAAATATTGTAGGTTTCATCTCATTTACCTAAGAAATTCCCCTAATTGCTCAAGGTCAGTATGAGATTTATGCAGTCTATCTTCTGCAGCCCAAGTGGAAGAAAGGAGCAGCTTCAAGCATTTAACCATTTCTCAAGGATAAGTTCCTAGGGTTTATTTGAGTTACGCAGTTAAGATGGTTCTCAAACCCATTAGTCTAGACTCTTGAACCCAGGTTTGTGACAATACTACCAAGTGACCCAAATAGCATCTCAAAAACAAAAGAATAAAATGAAAACTTTTTGGGTTAATTCATAATTGCACTCCTCCCCACCCTTAAAATTGACCAATGTGCCCGGCTCAAGTATTGGAAATTAGAAACAGAATTTAGTAACAGCAGGGGTAATTTGCCAATTTTAAAAAAGTTTAGGAGGGACATTGGTCGATTTTAAAGTTTATGGGAGATTGAAATGGACCCAATAACTAAGGAGGGAAGTGCAACTAACCCAAACTACAAAATTAATTTTTATACTAATAAGTTGAGCATACAGTAAATAACAACACTAAATTTATGTGAAAAAAAGGCCAGGGATGTTATCTTCCAGAAGAAAACAGATGCTATCTTTTCCCATCCTTTGGCTATAGCTCAAATTGTAAAGGGCAGGGTAAGGAGGGTTGATTCTTAAGTTCAAATCTTTCCCCCCCGAAAAAAAGAAGTATATTCAGTGTTGCTTCTCTTTCACGCTCAAATTACATCGGGAAACCTTGCAAGTTGAATTTATAAAATATTGAGAGTAACATCCTACATTGTTATCTTTTAAAATAGCAGAACCCAGGAATCTGTAGTAGGTTGATCCACTGATCCTACCAGTAACTTTGATTGTAACTTGTCAAAAGAAAAAGTAATGTATAATGGAATAAACCAATTACCTAGATTAAAAAGAATAATTAGTAATAACATACAAAGATATGGGAATCACCTCTATGTGAAGTAGATATAAATCAGAGTCTAGAATCAGGTTTTGTCCCACATGAAACATCCATCGCGGCACGACTTTATCAATCCAAACACCAAAGTTTCTTGGGAAGGTCCATATCAATCTGCTATTCCCTGGACTAACTGGAATACAAATGAAAATTAAAGCGAAACTCCGTTGCACTGATGTTTCCTGCATCAACCAAGATTTACATAAACAGAAGTACTAAGGAGCAAAAAACGAAATAAATAAATAAGAATAAACCAAAAATTTCGCAAGTTTCATTTGTCATTTATGTAGGAAAGATTAATCAATCTAAGGGATAACCTTTTTGGTTCCCACTGACGATTCAGATCCATTAGCTTGATTCACAGGCTTAGTATACGCATAAAACACACATGGGGGAAGAAATTTGCTATTGCTCCATCCCTGATCTGCTTTGAACCCATTGATGTCTAACTTTTCAATCATCAGTTCAAGCGGTCTGCCACCCTCTCTATCAGCCTTCACAGTGAAGGCAACTTGGTTTCAGTCATCAGTTAGGACAGCAAAACTTATTAACTGAGCATAAGGATTATTCAAAACTTATCTGTCTTTTGGTCGTCGAGTTTGCATTATTCCATGATGAGCATATGGAACATGAGCAGGGTCCATAAGATTCTCCACCAATACCTCATATCTGAAATTGCAAAATTGATATATTCCCCATCAGATTTTCTAGGGTAAGGAGGTAAGATATAAAAAGAAAAAGCAAAACCCAAATTACAGGTGCCCAACTTTTAGTGATACACATTTGAAAACCTTCCATATGATACTTATGCCAAATAAAAAGGAAGAACAATTACAATCAGTACTTTCTTATTACATTAACCAAAATAAACTTTGTTATTAATACTTTGTCCTTCAACATTACATGTGCCTAAAAGTTCTATAACATATAGCAAGAAAAAAAGGCCAGATATTGACTGAGTAGAAAAAATGGAGTCTCTATTTTCCAATATAACAGGTTTTTGTCAGAAGATAGTGGCAGACCATACCCATAAGGAATATCTCTATTTCCCATTGAGTTAGTAAATGAAGGATCATCTATTTCTGAGATGTAGGGGGGTTTTTTCTCCATAAGAATATCTTTGTATTGAGGATCTGAGTTTGGCCAAAACCAAACGATGTTGTTCTGCACAGTACTTGGATAAACAGCTACACATGCTTTCTTGACTGTGTGCACCTGCATAATTATTTGGAAAGATTAATCACTATTGCATTGGTCAATTGATATTGTATGTGTACAATCCTTTAACTTCAACTGATGAAAAATCACATTACACAATCCCATAACCAAATTCCATATGACATTGTAAAAAAATTCCTGAATGTTTGACTCTGTTCCTTCTATTTAAAGAAGAAAATAAAATAAGATAAAACAACACAGTTGATGCAAGAGAAAGCTTTAGAATATCAAAAAATGCCGCCACATTCCTAGCAGAAACTGAGTAGAACAATTGTCACTATAAAATAAGAATTAAGCGCTACATCAAATCTTTATCCCTCAACAAATGAATGAAAAAATACAAGATGAAGCAGAAAAATATATCTATTAACTAGATATGATTAGAAACTTTAACTCTAGTCAAGAACAATGTTATGTTATCTTAATTTATTTTTATATTTACTTTAATGGAAGGTTTACAAGAAAGCAGAGAGTCAGCAATTAGAAAGAGGGAATGAATGTCACATTTTATCTAAGGATAAGTGGATAAGTGAACTTATATTCACATTAGGTCTCTAATTGTACATGGGTGCAGGTGAAGCTGTAAAGAAGCACTATGGTTGAAGGGGCTAGTCAAAGAGCTTGGTTTGAACCAAGGAGGAATTCAGTTGCATCGCGACAGCTAGAGTGCCATTTACTTGGTCAAAGCCCAAGAGCGAGTAGGACTTAGTCTTTTGGGTTTAGTGGTATTCCTATATGTAAAACATGTTTTTTCCCCAACAGTAAGTGTAAAAGGTGTCCCAGTTTTCAGTGAATAAGCTTGTTTGTGTTATGCATTGAGATCATATAAATGAGAAAAAGCTACAATACAATTATTTCTATTATGCAAACAATACAAAGATCCAATCTCAAAATTTCTTCTTTACTTCACTGATTGTTTTGTGTGGTGGTGAGAGCCATAAGCAAAGCATCGAAATTTGGAATCTTTTCCAGCTTTTTATTGAATGATGTGTAACAGATACTAAGTTTATCACTCATATGAGACAAGAATCCTATCCAAATATATTTATATTTAAGGAATCAGAACCATGCATAAGCATTTGCAAAATGTTGATCCCAAGTTCTTAACACAGGAGATTTCAATTCAAGAGATTTTACCGGAGGGCCTTCAGGAGGTGCTTGAGGGATGAACTTGCAGTCGCCAGAACCATTAAAACACCAACCATGGTACACACACTGCAACCTACCCCACTGATCAATCCTCCCTTCAGACAATGGGGCCAACCTATGAGGACACCTATCATTAAACACTTTCCAAACTTCCTCATTCCTATCCCACCACACAACCACATCAAGACCTATCACTTTTTTTGCATGTGGCCTCCTCTTGTCCAGGTCACAGACTGGCATAACTGGGTACCATTGTGAATACCAATCAAATTTCTCACCTTGGCTGTGAGTTTCAAGCGCTGGCTCAGGTGGGTTTGTGGGTTCTGTTGAAACCGTGGATGATATGGTGGTAAAAGCCTTGAATTTTGATTGTTTTTTGTGGACTAACGAGAAAGATGAACTGGGAATTGGAATGAAATGAAAATTCAAGAACATGGGCCTTCTGAATTGGGTTTTATGAAGTGTGGTATTTATGTGAAGTGAAGGAAAAGAGGAAGCTTTCAGAGCTTCCATGGCTGCTTCTTTCACTGCTCAAACTAAAGAAAAGTGAGAAACACTCGAGGGCTTGAGGCTGTTCAAAACTTTATTATGGTGGAAGTTTGTGACTGAACTTGAGGCTCTGAATTGTTGAGTAAAAAAAAGAGTAGAAAACTTTGTTTAGAAATGGTACTAGGTATTGAATTATTTGTGTTGATAATTAAGTAGATATAGTAATGTGAAATGTGAATGTGTGGCTGTGGCTCACTGGCTCTGCTTGTGGTTTTGAAACTGAAATCGACAGCCATGCTCTCCATGGGTAGAGGATGGCCAGTCAATCTGTGTGTTCAAAGTTTCAAGCCTCTGCACACGTGGATTTGGCACTTTGCTTGTCGGGTCATTTAAGGATATTTGAAACGTGTTTCACTTTCGATTCGTACAAACTGTCATGCTAGTGTCTAGTGCGCAAGTGCAATGAACAGGTTAAAATGCAGAGATGTGTTCAGTTTTGGACTTGTATTTGAATCTCAGCATGTTCATTACTGCATTGGTCAAAAGTCATATTCAAAATAAATTGATTTTTTTTAGCTGAGGAACTTTTTTTTTTCCCAATTACTTATGAGAATTGAGAGGGTTTTTTTTTTTTGGTGGTGTGTGTGGCTTTTGATACGATTTTACCAACAATTTTGTTATGTGACCTCAAAAACAAACGTATTAGAATAGTATCTCGAGTCATAGAGACTCTAGTTCATTTTCTAAGCTGATGTGGTTAAATATCCACATGGAACTTGAGTCTCTCATACTCAAGTTCCATAAAGCTTAAACAGAAGAACAAAGAAGAAAGAATAGATTTGGAGAAGAAGAAGAACAGATTTGGAAAAGAAGAAAGCAGACAAAGAAAAACAAAGAATATTTTTATAATCACTTAAAAAAAAAAAAAAAAAACCCGCATCTCTCACACACATACACACACAAATCTAAAAAGTGAAAACTAAAAATTGAACAAGTAAAAGAATGAAGTTTTTTTTTTTTTTTTTTTTTTGTAAGCGAACATGTATCTGAGCATCAATCAAGTTTTCTGTGAGAAGAAAACAGGGAAAAAGGGGAGGGGGGGGGGGGGGATTGAACCAAAGTTCTACTAATTGGGAGATAATTGGGTAATGTCATTGAATTACAAAATTCTTGGTGAGCATTGAGCAAGTAATAAACACAGAAACACCAGAAAAGTGATATTTTTCTTTATGCAAGTTTCATTGACCTTTACTGTACACACATTTATGCTGAAGCCATATTTAAACCATTGAATATGGTGTTTTAAGGTTGGAAAGTAAGTTAGACCATCATCTAAAAGCATGATTGTAGTCTTGGTAATGGAAGTTTTTGTAGATGAAGCGAGCCAACCATCTTGAAGATGCATAGAATAGTACTGACATCAAAACCATCGTGGTTCTCGCAGCTGTTGAGATTGTACCCTGCTTGGCTGCAGTAACAATAGCAATTGAAGCAATAGTGTAAAGTTGTAATTTACAACTACGTTTTTATGTTGGTTTTATTCCATGACAAAAATTGTTGTAATTGCTTTAATTTTTTTCCTTGTATTTTGTGGGATTTTATTGTATTGGGTTTAGTATTAAGTTGGTGAAGAATCGAGCAAGTATTGGATGAACAAGTGGATTTCGCGAGTGTCTCGCGAGAAGCCTACCCGTAAAAGAGCCACGTGAGAAGCATATGCTGGAAGCTGAAGAGTCGTGCCAGGCTGTTAGTTTCGCGAGTGTCTCGCGAGAAGGGTCAACCTGCGAGATACCTGTGAAACTCTTTGCCTGAAGGATTTTAAGTGTGACTTTCTTACCCTTCACCCATACTATATATACCCTAATTACTTACAAAAGTATAAGAGGCTATTTAGAGAGAAAAACCCTAGATAGGTTTTCTACAACACAACATACCCATCTTTTAGAGAAAGAGCTACTCATTCTTAGTGAGAAACTCCTTCCCTCTCCTATTGCCATACCTTGAGAGGAGATTTGTACCCAAACACAACCCACACCTATTCAGAGTGTAGAGAGTGTTTCAGAGCTTGTGAAGCTTTGGGGATTTGCCAAAAGAAGTCGGTGAGGTTTGGTGGATGCAATCGGGCGTATTGTAGGATCCAAAAAGCTAGAGAAGACATGACTCTGAGAAATCCGTTGGTAGCAGGAGCTTGGAGGGCTTAAGTACATTGGGTAGATTAGACTTGGAGGGTCTTTTGTTATTCGAGTAGTCCAACTTTATTCTCTAGTGGATCAATTTCGACTTGGAGGGTCGCAGAGATGTTTTTCGCCGAGTTCTTCGGTTTCCTCTTCAATAACACGTCTTGGTGTTATCTTGTGGTTGCATCTCTCTTCCCTTACCCTTGTACTTTACTTTTATTGTTTGTTGTTCATGTTTATGCACTAGAGAAGTTATCGGTTTATTGCGCTTCATTTACTCTTGTTTCGCACTTAGATAAGTTAGAGTAAAAGCAACCTAGCTGTAACTTTAAAATTGGGGTCTAATCAAGCTTTTGTGTTTTGGCACAAATTCGAGCTTTCAATTGGTATCAGAGCGGGTACACTTGTTTTGGTTTCATTACCTAAGTGTGATCCTTGATCCCTTGTGTGTATTGCCATGGATAGTGCTTTGTATGCTTCTATGGATGTTGTGAATGTTGTTGAGTGTAACATGCCATGTGTTTGTGAAAATGCCTCTATGAGTGTTAATCCTCATAATTGTGATGACATGTTACATGAATCTATGGGTGTTGTTGATATTCCAAATGTCAAATTCTTGAAGAAAAGGCTAAGAAGTTTCATGAGAATTTCAGCAAGTTCATTTGTGAAAAGGATGATTTGATTGCTAAGCACAATGAATCCAATAAATTGGTTGAAAAGTATAAGAAACTTGCTGAACATTCTCTTGAAAAACTAAAGGAGTTTGAATGTTTGAATATGAACTTAGATGCTAAACTTGTTTTGTCTAACAAACTAGTAGATGATCTTAAATATGAAAATGAATTTCTTAAGATGCATGCCAAGTGTTTGATTGCTGAACATATTGCAAAAAATGAAGAAAAACTTTGTTACAATCATGTTGTGGTGCTCGATTTTGTGCCTAGTGCGAGTTCTATCTCCAAAGACAAATCGGTGTACATTTCTCCACACAAAAGAAACCAAAAGGTGGAGAGAAAGACTCTTCAGCCTAAGCCTTCGTTTAGGTCCCATTCTAGGGAATTGAGTGGATCTAAGTTTGTTCCTACTTTCCACCACTGCGGTGTGATCGGTCACATACTATCTGTCCAACTTTAATGAATAACCCCTTTTCACTTGTTTCTTGGTCCAATCTTCATTGCTTTAATACTAGACTTGAACAACATGTTTCTTGAAGTATTAAACACATCATAGATCTACTCAATTACAAGTAAAGTGCGTTTTGTCAAAGGATTAGCCAACTACATAAATATTGACATATGTTCCTAACATGAATCACATATGTCCTAACATCGTCAAATTACCTGAAGGATACAAGAAAGTTGGTAGTAAGTGGGTCTTTAAGACCAAGCATGACTCTAAGGGCAATATCGAACGATTTAAAGCTAGACTTGTGGCCAAATGTTTCACTCAAAAAGAAGGCATTGATTACCAAGAGACCTTCTCCCCTGTATCCAAGAAGGACTCACTTAGAATCATTTTGGCATTGGTAGCTCATTATGATTTGGAGTTGCACCAAATGGATGTGAAAACTGCTTTCTTGAATGGGAGTTTAGAGGAGGATGTCTATATGGATCAACCTGAAGGTTTCTCCATTAAGGGTAAGGAACACTTAGCTTGCAAACTTAAGAAGTCAATATACGGACTTAAAACAAGCTTCCTGACAATGGTATCTTAAGTTTAATGATACCATTACATCTTTTGGATTTAAGGAAAACACTGTTGATCGGTGTACTTATCTGAAGGTTAGTAGGAGTAAATTTATATTTTTAATTTTGTATGGTGATTATATTTTGCTTGCTAGTAGTGATCTTGGCTTATTGCATGAAACCAAGAAGTTTCTCTCTAAGAACTTTGAAATGAAAGATACGGGTGAGGCAACTTATGTGAAAGGAATAGAAATATTTCGAGATAGATCATGTGGACTGTTAGGGTTGTCTCAGAAAGTATATATTGAAAAGGGTTCTAGAGAGATTCAATATGGAGAAATGTTCTGCTGGGGTTGCCCCAATTCAAAAAGAGGACAAATTCAGCCTTATGCAATGCCCACAAAATGAATGGGAACGAAAAAAAAAAAATGGAAGGAATTCCTTATGCCTCTGCAGTAGGAAGTTTAATGTATGCCTAAACATGCACAAGGCCCAACATCAGCTTTGCAGTTGGTATGCTAGGAAGATACCAAAGCAATCCAGGATTGGATCATTGGAAAGTTGCAAAGAAAGTGATGAGGTACTTGCAAGGCACAAAGGATTACATGCTCACATTTAAGCGATTTGATAATCTTGAGGTCATTGGTTACTCAGATTCAGATTTTGCTAGATGTGTTGATAGTAGAAAGTCCACTTTTGGTTATTTGTTCATGTTAGCTAGAGGAGCAATATCATGGAAAAGTTCAAAGAAAACTATTACTGTTACATCCACTATGGAAGCTGAACTTGTGGCATGCTTTGAGGCCATGGTTCATGGATTGTGGTTGCAGAATTTTATCTCAGGACTTGGAATTGTTAACTCTATTTCCAAGCCACTGAAAATTTATTGTGATAATTCTGCAGATGTGTTTTTCTCTAAAAACGATAAGTATTTTAATGGTGCGAAACACATGGAATTGAAATACCTTACGGTTAAGGAAGAAATTCAGAAACAACGAGTGTCAATAGAATACATAAGCACACAACTTATGATTGCAAATCTATTGACAAAGGGGATACCTCCTAAAACATTTAAGGAACATGTTGATTGAATAGGTCTTGAATGTAGAACATGATGGTTGTTATTTTAATATTACTTTATGCTTTTGACAGTTGGAGATCTCATTAAATGTGTTTTTGATTATTCATGTTTTATTTTATGTACTTACATATATGATAATGAATGAATAATAAAAGGAATAGTCTTTAACAAAAGTGACATTATTGTTGGACCCTTTAAGTCACTTCTCATTGATAGGCTATATTAAGCAGGTTGCTAGTGTTGTAGTACATGGAAGGAACTATGTCGTATAATTGATATGGAACCATCATGACTCGCATTAGTGGGTTGTTTAATTATAGTATTATGATGACCAATTTAAAGTAAGAGGATATGTACCATTGTGCACCTAATAGTTAATCTTATTAAGTCTTGACGTAAGTTATCATATGGGCCAAGTGAGAGAATGTAAGAATAAATTGTCCCATTTGATAATGTATCCATTGATAGCTTTATATATGTTATGGTTTAATAAGATGTTACATGTCCTTAAAACATTGGTTAATGGAGAAGTAAGTTTCCTAAGTAACTCCAACTTTGAGTGGCAAGTGGAGGTTATGGGTACAAGGAATTTGGACCCATCTTTACCTATAAAAGAGACATTTAACTACCCCATCACATACACTGAATAGTTAAAGAGAAAAGAGGGTCAAGAGAGAAAAACCAATTCTATAAGAATTAAGTGCCTTTATACTAAGATTTGATCTTAAGAAAATTTCAGCAATGGATCAAGGTAAGTTTTATAATTAATTTGTATAGTTGTGAAATCATGATAATTCAAGATCCTAGAATTTATATTATGGTTGTTTATAATCTAATAACATAAAAAAATTATTTACAGACCAATCTGATAGATTGTGGTCCTCTTAATTCCAATTCACTAGGGCGCTAGTGATCCTATCTCTAAACGCAATTTGATTTTTTATATCCCCACTTTAAGATTAAAGGGGTTGTTAGATTGTATGTTACTCTTCAACTCTTCTATACATTATGCTGTACTTCTATACATATCACTGGCAAGCGCAATGCATTCAAAATTTAAGAGAGTACATAGAGAGTCAATCAACAAGGTTAGCAAACATGAGTTGGGAAAGTAAAACCCTTCTTAACTATGGCCAACTTGTTTCAAAAGTTAAAAAAAAAAAAAAAAAGGAAGAAGAGAAAGAAGACAAGTCGTTGCATATGTGATAATGTGACATACAACCACAAGTACTTAGTTGCCAAGGTTTTAAATTTGAGTAGTGTTTATTACACACACGTTAATGCACACATTTTGTACACTTTTAAATTTTAGTAGTAGTAGTTGTTGTTTTATTTTTTTTTTCTTGTGTGTAAAGATATATGCATTAATGTATGTGCAACAAGTATTTGCCTTTAAATTTAAGCAAGATATATGTTTCAGTTAAAAAAATCAAGAACTATAAAGTATCGGTAAAAACTATTGTAGTCAAGATATTGGAGAATAAAAAAATATTGAGTCAGGACTAAGGATTTTCAAAGAATTCTAGATATTAAAAAAAAAAAAAAAGACTTGAGATATTGGAGAAAGTACCTGAAATCTCATAATAAGTATAGCTAATTGGATAATTCTTTAATAATTTTATGATTTTGAGCTATAATAATAGCTTTAACAATCCACCCTAACCATTTAAAAATATTGACTAGGGAGTAAGTATGTTCAAAGAATCTAGACACCAATTTTTTATTTTATCTAATTTTTTTAAAGACTTGAGATATTAGTGAAACTATCTGCAATCTCATAATAAACATAAAGTTTTTTTTTGAGAAGAATAAATATCAAGTTAATATAGCTAATTGGATAATTCTTTAGTACTTTTATGATTTTGAGTTATAATAATACCTTCAACAATCCATCCTAACCATTTATTGTAATTACTATAATCACAGCTAGCGATGGACAAACTGATTATCCCAATATAAATGTTGAGGATTATGAGGTATATCATACCCCAAAAAATATTAGAGGTAATATAGTAGGGACCATAGGTAATTAGAGATGGGTTCAAGTTACATGTGGTATAACTCTTATAAACTTACACCTTTTTTACACCATAGATTTCTAAGAGATCTAATGGTAAAAAAACACCATTAAATGTTTTTGTTTTCCACTTTATTACCTAATTAATACTAATATTCTCTCTTTCCTTACTTATTGCTTTCCACCAAATAATATTTTCTCCAATACAATCTAACAAAAAAAATTGAAAAATATTCCCATTTTCATTGATTTCACAAAACTACTCAAAATAAGAGTCAGCAAATGACTTTCAACTTGCTCCTTAAAATAAATAAATAAAGGAACTTAAAAAAAACTTGAAATAGCCTATCATACACTAAACTTATATTTAAGTTTCTGTACTTAAAAAAAACTTCAAATAGCCTATCATACACTAATTGTCGAACATCTGAAACATCTTTCAGGGTCTATGAAACAAACTACTCTGATAAATGATAATATTCTCTTGTACACAGTAACAAAAAAAACGCACACGAAAATCTACATCAAAGGAATTACTCCCAATCTACATCAAAAAAATGCACACGATAATATTCTCTTTCACTTTCTCCTTAATGTATCCAAACTTTCAAAGAAACCATAAGATCATCTGAATGGCGTTACCAATAAACACCAGCCCCATCAAAGCCAGCCACATGAGTACAGAAACTTTCAATATTTTAGTGTATGATAGGCTATTTGAAGGTTTTTATTTATTTATTTATTTTAAGGAGCAAGTTGAAAGTCATTTGCTGACTCTTGTTTTGGGTAGTTTTGTGAAATCAATGAAAATGAGATTATTTTTTAATTTTTTTTGTTAGATTGTGTTTGTGGGGACACGATTTTGAAGACCAAGCCCGAAGGATAAGGGAGATTGGTCTAATGAGCCCAATACAATAAATTTGTAGAGAGTGGGTCAAAGAACTAGACCCAATGGACTAGACAACGGCTAATTTGGAGTTAGAAAATGATCCAACAAGCACAGAAGACACTGAACTGAATATACTCAACGTCCAAGGAGGTAATTTCTAGTTCCAATTAGTTAAACAAGTCACAAGTGCAAGTTTGATTGCTACAATGTTCTCAGATTCTTTTTCTCCCCCATTTTCTTTGGGTTTACATTCTAATTTATACTACACATCCTCTTATCTATGCCCTACACGTGTATGGCTGAGAGCTTATCCTGGAGATTGTCCCATCACTCTCCTCTAGAAGTCCTTGGGGATGGTTATAAGGCTAAGGGAATACTGTTCAGAGATCACTTCATCATTAATGCGGCCAGAGGGTTAGCTGCAGAGCACTAAATGCGGTGGCAGCAGCTTTCCCGAAGGTATTTTTGGGGTTCCCAACCTTCTTGTATGTTCTTGGTGCACGTCTCTGTTGCTGGAGCTTCTTGGAAGGTCACCTTGGTTATTCAGACCTACACCTGGTCCGTGTTTAGCTTATTCGAGGAGACAATTCTCCTCGGATCATCCTCCCCTTTGTATATTGGATATAAGGTGCTGAGTCCAGCACAGTTCATCACTATTTATTCCTCCTCGGACTGCCTTTACTCTCGGCCGAGGCCCAAGGCCCAATATTCAATTTGGGCCCTTGTCCCCACAATAGCCCCTCAAAACTCCGGTTTTTTCCCTCTCATCCGAGGAGAAAAGTGGGTTTTTGATTTTTCAAGAGCTAACACCATTTGACTCCATTGTTCGTACGTGTGGGAGTGCCGTTTTATGTGCCTCATAATTATTTCTGACGTTTCGCAGCCCACGAAGCATCATTAATTGCTCTAGGCGGCGTGTTGTTCCCCAGATCCAACGGCGAAGCTCAGATCCAACGGTTAAGCCATTTCTTGGAAATTTAAGCAGGATAACTCCCACTCATTTCCATTCCCTATATAAAGCCTCGAGGGAACTTGTTTTCCCTTTACTTTACCAATCTTCAAGCTTTCTAGTGATTTCAAGCACTCCAACACAGAACTTCCCAAGTTACAAAGCTTCCCAAACCTCTCCTTCAAGAATTCTTTGAAAATCTTTTAAAAGCTTCAGAGATACACATACTCATTCTCGTAAGTCCTTATTTCTTTATATTCTCGTTTTTATTCTCAGCCTTCCTCCTCGGCTTTCTTTCTTTTTTAGAAAATTCTTCTTGTGACATCTCCGTTCATTTAGATGGGTAGATTCAAGCATTTAGTAGACTCTCCAGCTAGTATGGAGAGCTTTAGGGCCAAGTACCATATCACCCAAGGAGTAGGCCTACAATACTGTCCCCCAGACTGTGTACTCACAGATAGAAAGGTGGGCGAAGTTGTCATTCCAATGATTGCCTTTATAGAGGGAGGAATGACGCTTCCCATGGGTAGGATAACTAGAGATTATCTGCTCAACCATAGGTTATGCCTCCATCAGTGCGCCGCCAACATGTTTAGAGTCTTAGGGTGTGTAGATGCTCTAAATGACTAGATGAACCTCGGTCTTACATGGCATGACGTCGCTCATTTGTTCGAGTGCCATTCCCTTGCTGGGGGATATTACCTCAAATCTCAATCCGACGAGGTGAGATTGATATCTTGCCTTCTTAAGTCCAACAAAAGCTGGAAGGATGATTATCTGGTCATCTCCGAGGAATGGCACGACGGTCTTCACTGCCCAGTTAGGGCAGGAACACCAGGTGGGGTACCCTAGGATCAGGTCTCTCGACCGGGACCTTAGTTTTCTGAGCTCTCTTTTTACTTAATTTTAGCAATTTGTCTTCTCAGATAGTGTTTATTACTGACTTAACCACAATTTCCTTCTCGGATGTTTTTGCAGATAAAGATCACGTCGCCCCGAAGCTTAGTTTGGTCAACGTTCCTGGACTCAACTTTTTGCTGAGGTCGGAAATATTTGTGAGCGAAGATAATCAGTTACGGGCTGCTCACCTTATCTTGGGTTACGAGCCTTTGTCGCGCATATACCAGGACGCAGGCCAAGCGCTAAGAGCAGGTAACCCCAGGCTCGCTCAGATAGACGTCTCCAAACCTGGGTTTCTAGTGCGGTGGGATCTCCCACCTGTGGTATTGCCCGTTCAACAGAACCCTTCACCGTTCGCGATACCACTTCGGCAAGTTCTATTTGAAGCGGCAGCAGTAGCAGCAGTAGAAGAGATAGCCTCCTCCTTACGTCTATCGCTTGAAGAGGAGATAGACAGATTTCACTTTGAAGAGGAAAAGAGAACCCCAGAGAAGCTTGTGGATCTCTCGGATTTTGAGATCGAGTCCGACAGACTCTCCACGGCTCATCAGCCAGAATTGACGGTTGCTTTAGTTGATACAAGCTCCGAAGAAGGAGAGGAGACGGACCCGAAGAAGAGGTCAAGCTTGAGAGGTTTAATTGCCAATAGGAACAAGGGGGCAACTTTGACAGAAATCCCCAAGGCCCAAGTTTCTGCCAGTCTTCCTCCTCCTGCTGACCTCGGATTGTGCGCTAATCCTGACCTGAAGAAAAAAAGGCCAATGCAGGAGTTGAAAGAGGGGGAGGTGCCCCCTCAGAGGGGCACCAAACAGCAAAAAACCCAAGACCCTAAGGATAAGAGGGCTAAGTCTGTTGATAGCAGGGATGACGTTGAGGTGTGTCGACAGCAGCGTACATGGGCTCCCGTGATTGAGATGGACGGAGCCCCCGTCCCCTATGATTCTACCATAAGGGAGTCCAGTAGAGGGCACACCACCCATTTAGCCTAAGCTTTGGAGCAGCCTCTCCTCCTCCCTAGGGACATGGAAGACCTCAGGTGGACAAGGCAACCTGATCTATTTTTGTCTCTAAAGAGAGACCTTTCTATGGTAAGTAAGCTTCTAGCAGTACCTTAATTCATTGCCTTTTTCATTCATTTTTTTTTACATGTAACCCTTTCGCTACTTTTATGCAGGTCACTCAACAAATTTATGTGGCCGAGGAGTGGGTTCGAAATGCCCATAATAAATTTGAAGCTGAGTCCCACTCTCGGCACGAGGTTGAGAAAGCGCTCGGGGCCATGAAGGAGGAGAAGACACAACTGGCCGAGAAGCTGAAGACATCAGAGCATGAGCGTCTGAGTGTTGAGGTGGGGCTTAAAATTGTTAAGGCCCAGGTCGAGGACCAGCGCAAGCTACTCTACACAACCGAGCTGAACCTGGCCATCGAGAAAGCGATGGTTTTAAGTCTGAAGGCTGAACTGCAGAAAGCTAAAAATGAAGCCCAGACGGCCAAGGAAGCTGCTAAAGCCGCGGAGGTAGCAACCTATGAGCAGGGGGTGCTTGAGACGGAGCAGAGGTTGGCTGAGGAGGTAGCCGAAGTGTGCAGGGACTACTGCACTATAACTTGGATGGAGGCTCTCAACAGCGCAAGGGTCTCTGCAGACTCCGAGCTGAGGAGGGCTGATAGCGTGTTTTTCCCTGAGCACATCAGAGAAGTTCCAGCTGACCTCCCCTCCACTGCCCTGCCCCTACCCTCTACTGAGCAGGTTTACAGCATTCAAGATCTTACTCTTGATGCTGAGGCTTCCACAGGGGCAGGTAAGGGCAAGGAGGGCCTGCCTCCAGCCAAAGATGCTCAACCTAAGGACACCCTCACAATCAAGGATGTAGTCTCCTAGGTTAAGGCAGCTGAGAAGCCTAAAGCTGGGGGTGCTAAGTCCAAGGCCGCTGATACTAAGGAGGATCCTCAACCAACAAAGAAGTAATTGTACGATTTTCTTTTATGTACCTTCTTTTGTTTTCTTTTCCTATGACTTTTGCCACTGCTTGTAATATATCTTCCTTTGAATTAATGAATGAACTTTTCATTCTATTCCTTGGGTCTTTACTTTTTATGCTTTTCATACTTACTGTTATTGCAAACAAGTTTGAATTGTTGTTGCTCCATTTCCAATGTGTTCTAATAGTAATTCATTATTGACATTTCAAGAAATCTAACTAAGTATCAGCAAGAGAGAGTTATTATACAATTGTATTATGAATTAGCCCTTATACAGTGAATGTTGAATCTGAAGCAAATAAGTAACATACCTTGTAACTTAAGTTATGTTTAACATTTATAAGGATGCCCTTGAGTGTTAATTTCACCAAAGTATGTGGTCCGAGAGACCATGCATAACTTAGGATCTGTTTAACACTTATAAAGATAACATTGAGTATTAATTTCCCCTCAACCTGTGGTCCGAGGAGCCATGCAGGACTTAGGTTCTGTTTAATACCTGAACAAATGTCAAAAGTAATTAATTTCCCCTAAGCCTGTGGTCCGAGGAGTCATGCAGGACTTATGTTCTGTTTAATACTTGAACAGATGTCAAAAGGAATTAATTTCCCCTAAGCCTGTGGTCCGAGGAGCCATGTAGGACTTAGGTTCTGTTTAATACCTGAACAGATGTCAAAAGTAATTAATTTCTCCTAAGCCTGTGGTCCGAGGAGCCATGCAAGACTTAGGTTCTGTTTAATACCTGAACAGATGTCAAAAGTAATTAATTTCCCCTAAGTTTGTGATCCGAGGAGCCATGCAGGACTTAGGCTCTGTTTGATACTTGAATAGATGCTCGAAGATATTAATTTCCCCTAAGCTTGTGGTCCGGGGAGCCATGCAAGACTTATGTTCTGTTTAGTACTTGAATAGATTGAGTAACAGGAAGCACGATGCCTTTACACAACAAAAGAACTTATTGATAAAGGAAATTTTCATTAATAATAATATCTTTTCAGGTTATTTACATTCCAAGGGCGTGGTATTATATGTTCATCTAAATCTTCAAATATGCTCTTGCCACCGCTGTGATGCGATATGGTCCTTCCCAATTGGGTCCTAGCTTTCCCCATGCTGGATTCTTTGCAGTGCCTAGAACCTTTCTTAGCACCAAATCACCAGGCGCCAGTGGTCTTAATTTCCGTTGGCATCATAACCTCGTTTGAGTTTTTGTTGGTAATATGCTAGTTGAACCATTGCACTTTCTCTTCTTTCTTCGATAAAATCCAGGCCTCTTCCTAGCAGTTCATCATTATTGCTCGGATTGAAAGAACTAGTCCTCAATGTTAGGAAGCTAGTTTCCAAGGGAATGACGGCTTCGGCTCCGTAAGTCATTGAAAAGGGGGTCTCCCCAGTTATCTACGAGGCGTAGTTCGATATGTCCATAGGACATGTGGTAGCTCTTCCACCCATTTTCCCTTCGCATCATCCAACCTCTTCTTAAGTCTATTCACTATGACTTTGTTAACAGCCTCGGCTTGTCCATTCCCTTGGGGGTAAGCTAGGGTAGAGTATCTGTTTGTAATTCCCAGATCATAGCAATATCTCCTGAAGGATTTGCTATCGAATTGGAGGCCATTGTCTGAGATGAGGGTATGAGGGATCCCAAACCGTGTGACAATGTTTTTCCAGAAAAACTTCTTGGCGTCCACGTCCCTGATATTCGCCAAGGGTTCGGCTTCAACCCACTTAGTGAAGTAATCCGTGCCGACCAGCAAATATCTCTTGTTCCCTGCTACCTTGGGAAAGGGCCCGACAATATCCAAGCCCCATTGAGCAAATGGCCAAGGGCTAGACAGGGGATTGAGGACCCCTCCTGGTTGATGTATGTTTGGTGCAAATTTTTGACATTGGTCGCACTTCTTCACGTATTCCTGTGCTTCTTTCTACATGTTTGGCCACCAGTAGCCTTGGGTGATGGCCCTATGAGATAAAGACCTGCGTCCTGTGTGGCTTCCACAAATCCCTTCATGTAACTCCTCCAGGATTAGTTCTGATGCCTCAGGGTATATGCAGAGCAAGTATGGTCCAGAGAAGGAGTGTTTCTATAGCTTCTGGTCCTTGGATAGCTAGAACTGAGAAGCTTTTCTCCGTATCTTGTCAACCTCAGACTTCTCCTCGGGCAAGATGTCATCTTTCAAAAACAGTATTAGAGGGTCCATCCAGCTAGGCCCCACTCTAACTTGGTGGATATGGACCACTTCTCTCTTCATCGCTGTGGGTTTGCACAAATCTTCTACAAGGATGACTCGGGGTAAACTCTGAGCCGAGGAGGTGGCAAGCGTGGCCAAGGAGTCAGCATGTGTGTTTCCACTTCTAGGGACATGCAGTAGGCTAAAAGAATCAAAATGTGACTGTAGGTGCCTAACTTGGCTTAGATATCCTTGCATTCTTTCGTCTCTTGCTTCTAATTCCCCATTCACTTGGCCAACGACCAATCTTAAGTCCGAGAACATGTTCATTGTCTTTCCGCCCAGTTTTTGAACCATGGACATCCCCTTCAGTAGGGCCTCATATTCAGCCTCATTATTTGTGGCCGAGAAGCCCAGTCTTAATGACTTTTTGATGGAAATCCTTTTAGGAGAAACCAGAACTAGCCCCACTCCGGAGCCCCTTTGGTTTGCTGCACCATCAACATATACTTTCCAGCATGCAGGTCCTTGCAGAGAGATTGTGCCAACTGATTTTCCATCCATGTCTTGTGTCTCTGCTACTTCTTCTAATGAGGGTTCAGTGAATTTGGCCACCAAATCTGCGAGGACCTGGCCCTTGATGGAGGTACGAGGCATGTACTTGATGTCAAAAACCCCCAGAATCGTACCTCACTTAGCAATTCTCCCTGTATAATCAGCATTCCGAAGTATGGATCTGAGCGGAAGCTGGGTTAAACCGATAAGTGTGTGTGCTTGGAAGTAATGGAGAAGCTTTCGTGTAGCATGAACCACCGCTAAGATGGCCTTCTCTAGTGGTAAATAACGGATCTCGGCTTCATGCAATGATTTGCTCACGTAATAAACTGGTCGTTGTATGCCACTGTCCACTCGTATTAGCACTAGACTTATTGCATGAGGGGCCATAACGATATAAGCGAACAAGACTTCATCAAACTCAAGACTGGACATGATCGGTGGCCGAGATAGATATTCTTTAAGTTGTTGGAAGGCTAAAGTGCACTCCTCGGTCCACTTAAATCCTTTCCATTTATTCATTAAGAGGAAGAAAGGTCTGCATCTATCTGCTGACGAGAAATAAAATGGTTCAAGACAGCAATCATTCCAGTAAGCTTTTGGACCTCTTTGGGATTCTGAGGTGGTTGTAGACTATTGACAGCTCTGATTTGATCGAGACTGACCTCAATTCCCCTGTGGGTTACCATATAGCCCAAGAATTTGCCTGATCCTACCCCAAATGAACACTTGGAAGCATTGAGGCACAACTTATGTTTCCTCAGAATTTCAAAGATATCTCCGAGGTCTCTCACGTGCTCGGACACCACCTTACTCTTCACCACCATGTCATCTATATAGACTTCAATGCTTTTACCTAACTGCAGCTCGAACATTCTGGTCATCATCCTTTGATAGGTAGACCCTGCGTTTTTCGAACAAAAAGGCATCACCTTGTAATGGTAGTTTCCAATGGGAGTGACAAAAACTGTCTTTTCCTGGTTGTCTAGGGCTAGTGGTATCTGATGATATCCTTGAAAGGCATCTAAGAAGCTCATCCGAGGATGGCTCGCGGTTGCATCTACCAACTGATCTATCTGAGGCATAGGGAAAGGATCTTTTAGGCAGGCTTTATTCAGATCCGTGAAGTTTACACAGACTCGCCACTTTCCGTTCTTCTTCTTTACCACCACAATATTGGCCAACCATTCAGGGTAAAAAACCTCCTTGATAGCCCCTGCTCACTTAAGCTTCATCACCTCGTCCCTAACAATGTCAGCGTGCTCCTTGAATGGGCGTCGAGGTGGTTGCTTTTTGGGAGTAATGGATGGGTTAACATTTAGATGGTGACAGATGAAGTTCAGATCAATCCCAGGGGCCTTGTAAGCGTCCCACGCAAATACATCCACATTTTCTTTGAGAAACCTGATCAACTCTTTCTTCTCCTAAGCAGGCAGCTGAGCTCCTACTTGAAAGAACCTTTCCGGATCATCACCAATAACCACATTTTCTAAATCTTCACATTTTGCCTCTTCGGCAGGTGTATTAACAGGCGATACCGGGTCTTTTGATTGCTACAAGCTTTTTTCGGCTGAGGTCGAGGACTCAGCTTCAGGCCAGTACGAGATGGCAACCACCAGACACTGTCTCGCCGTGGATTGACATCCAATGATCTCCATAACCTGGCCCCCGGACGGAAATTTCACCTTCTGGTACAGAGTGGAGGCGACGGCCCCTAATGTATGAAGCCAGGGTCTAGCTACGATGGCCGTGTAAGGGGAGTAAGCATCCACCACGATGAAATCCACCTCCGGGCTAGTCTGCATAGGTAGTCTAATCTGGCCTTTTGGAATGACAGTCTTCCCATCAAAGCTCACCAAGGGAGAATTGTAGGGCGTTAAATCCTCGGGCCTCAGATCTAGCCCTTTGTAAAGGTCGAGATACATAACCTCAGCACCGCTACCATCATCCACCATTACCCTCTTCACATCATACCCTCCAATTCTAAGTGTGATTACCAAGGCATCATTATGAGGCTGTATGGTGCCAATCTTATCCTCCTCCGAAAAACTCAAAACTGGATGAACATCCACCTTAGCCCTCTTCGGCTCTTAATTATAGTCCTCGGCCGACGACTGAGCCACAAACATCACCCTAGAGGGACAAGAATCGGTCCTTCCTGGAGCAGCAAAAATGACATTTATCGTGCCTATAGGAGGTCTTAAGGAAGTGTCTCTTCGAGGCTCTAGATTCGCCTGGCCCTGTTGACCACTTGAATGATGCAAGAGGTGCTTTAATTTTCCTTCTTGGACCAGCTGGTCCAAGTGATTCCATAAGTTCCTACAGTCCTTTGTGGTGTGCCCTGGTTCATGGTGGTATTGGCAATATAGGTTCTGATTGCGCCTCATGGGGTCTCCTGCCATCTTATTTGGCCATTTGAAGAATGGCTCGTTCTTGATCTTCTCCAGAACCTGGTGTACTAGCTCTCGGAACACAGCATTAACTGCCTGCACGTCGGCAGATTCGGACTGCCCTGCAAAGTCCCTCCTCGGTCGGTTATTATTGTACCGGTCCGACTTGAAATCCCTCCTCTCTTGAGGGATAACCTTAGCCTTTCCTTTCTCCTGCTGCCAGTCTTCCTCGACCCTTTTATATTTGTCAATCTGGTCCATGAGTTTGCGTATGCTGGTAATAGGCTTGCCAGTCAAAGATTTCCTCAGATCGTGCTCGGCTGGAAGGCCGACCTTAAAAGTGCTGATGGCTACGTCATCAAAGTTGCCATCTATTTTGTTGTACATCTCCCAGTGTCGGTCCGAGTACGATTTCAGAGTCTCCCCCTCTCGCATAAACAAAGACAGTAGAGAGTCCAAAGGCCGAGGAACCCTGCTACACGTGATGAAGCGAGAGCCAAATGCTTGGGTGAGCTGCTTAAAGGAACCTATAGAATTTGGCCTCAGGCCATCAAACCATCTCATCGCCACTGGTCCCAAGCTGGACGGGAAAACCTTGCATATCAAAGCCTCGTTTTGGGAATGGACGAGCTCACATGTTTTACAGGGTCCGTTCGACCATTGTAAATGGTGAACGTAGGTTGATGGAATCGCTGAGGAAGCTTAGCCCCTTCTATCTTGCGTGTGAAGGGTGACTTAGAGATTTGACTCAAAGCCTTGCTCATGGCGTCGTTTCCTAGATCTTTACGAGACGGGCTTTTGTGTTTGCATTTATGGTGGTGCTCTTCTTCATAAGAAACGGTTTCACTTGGCGGAGTTCTTGACATTTGCCTATAATTATCATCCCCTTCATCATTAGAGGACATATCAGAACTGGAAAGGGACCGCTCTTGTTGCGCACGACGTAGCTTCTTTTTTAAGTCATCAATCTCCCGCTGCATGGCTTTATTACTGTATTGCCTTTGAGACACGTGACTTCCCATTCGAGAATGGCTTCTGCTTGTATGGGTAGTATGCACACTACCCTCTCGATATCTCTCCCGATCTCTTTCCCGTTCAAGGTTAAGAAAATCGTCCTACCGTTGAGAACCTGCAGACTCTGCTTTGTATGGACCTGCTTGGTGTGGACCTAATCCCACCATGTTTAACTGTTGCACTCACTGATGCACAAGTTCTCCCCACAAACGACGCCAATTGTGGGGACATGATTTTGAAGACCAAGCCCAAAGGATAAGGGAGATTGGTCTAATGAGCCCAATACAATAAATTTTTAGAGAGTGAGTCAAAGAACTAGGCCCAATGAGGTAATTTCTAGTTCCAATTAGTTAAGCAAGTCACAAGTGCAAGTTTGATTGCTACAATGTTCTCAGATTCTTTTTCTCCCCCATTTTCTTGGGGTTTACATTCTAATTTATACTACACATCCTTTTATCTCTGCTCTACGCGTGTACGGCTGAGAGCTTATCCTGGAGATTGTCCCATCACTCTCCTCTAGAAGTCCTTGGGGATGGTTATAAGGCTGAGGGAATAATGTTCAGAGATCACTTCATCATTAATGCGGCTAGAGAGTTAGCTGCAGAGCATTAAATGCGGTGGCAGCAGCTTTCCCGAAGATATTTTTGGGGCTCCTAACCTTCTTGTACGTTCTTGGTGCATGCCTCTGTTGCTGGAGCTTCCTGGAAGGTCACCTTGATTATTCAGACCTACACCTGGTCCGTGTTTAGCTTATCCAAGGAGACAATTCTCCTCGGATCATCCTCCCCTTTGTATATTGGATATAAGGTGCTGAGTCTAGCACAGTTCATCACTATTTATTCCTCCTCGGACTACCCTTGCTCTCGGCCGGGGTCCAAGGCCCAATATTCAATTTGGGCCCTTGTCCCCATAGTGTTGAAGAAAATATTATTTGGTGGAACGCAATAAATAAGGAGAGAGAGAATGCTAGTACTCTCTCCGTCTCAATTTGTTTGTCATGTTTGAAAAGTCAAACTTTTTAAGGGAACATTATTTATTGTCTTGTCTGCCTTATAAAAATATATAAGTTTACAAAACTACCCTTAAATAAATTTATCAACTTTTTTTATTTTAATTTTAAAAAGAGTTATTCTTAATGAGGCAACTAAAAAGGTGCCTTAATTAGATTGATTTTTTAAGTATTTGTTAGTTTTCTTTTCAAATAGTTTTGAAAATAAAGTAGGGGTATAATAGGAATATTAGTAAACTAATAACTTTTATTTTTAGAAACAGGACATTATTTTGGGACATCCCAAAATGGAATAGAGGACAAACAAACTGGGACGGAGGGAGTATTAATTAGGTAGTAAGGTGGAAAATAATAGCATTTAATAGTGTTTTTTTAACCTTTAGATATCTTAAAAATCTATGGTGTAAAAAAGGTGTAAGTCTATAAGAGTTACACAAGGTGTAACTTAAACCTATCTCAAGTAATTATGTACGATCTATTTTGATATTGCACGATATCATCATAGGTAATTATGTAAATAGGAAAAATGTTTGAAATATATATATATATATATATATATATATATATATATATATATATTGGAATCTCATTTTATAAGATCTTAGAAAATATATGAAAATATTAGGCTAATAAAATATTAAATAACAATTATCACGAGATCTCTATCTAAGGTTTGTGGTATACTCAAATGAAGCTCAACTTCTACATATTGTCAGAGGGATGGTATCATAAAACTGTCTCATGAGATATTATCTCTAATGTTCATAGAGCAGCAAAGGAGTGTTGTATTGTTTTCTTGTTTGTTTTAGGCCCATATAATGGAACATTATATGTGCAAGGAAGAAATTGGAGGCATTTGGAAAGATTGTAGCTTTATGTACAATGATTTTTTATTTTTTTTGTTCCTTTGTTAATAAATAAATAAATCTAGTATGTATAAGAAAACGATGTTCCCAAATCTTAATAGTAATGAACAAGTAAAAAAAATGAAGTTTAAAGTTCTTGTCATGCAAGCTACAGGTAGAAGTTTAAAGCTCTTGTTGTGCAAGCACACCTGTATCTGAGCATTAAGCAAGTTTTTTACTTACAATAAGCTAGGATTTGAATCCAAGTTCTTGTTGTTAAGAGAATCAAATAATGTCAATTAGTTACAAGACTCTTCGCAACTGTTATGCAAGATATAAACACAAAAACACCAAAAGAGTGATTTTTCTTTATGCCAGTTTCATTAACCTTTACTGTACATACATTTATGCCGATGCCATATTTACACCACCAGAAATGGTGTTTTAAGGCTGGATACTAAGTTAGACTAGCATCAGCAAAAAGCATGATCATAGCCGTGGTAATGGAAGTTTTTGTAGATGAAGTGAGCCAACAATCTGGAAGATGCATAGAATAGTACTGCCAGCAAAACCACTGTGGTTCTCGCAACTGCTGAAATTGCACCCTGCTTGGCTGCAGCAGCAATCCCAATTGAAACAATAGACTACTTGGAGGACAACTTCAAGTGCATTGAGACCTTTGTATGCAATATTGCAACTTCGGCAGTTCACCACATGGGACCAGTACCTGAAAAAGATTGTGAAGGATAGTTTTTATTAACCAATTCTCATATATGAGACACGCAGTACTAAGGACCACCACATAAAAAGATATATATGCATGTATTGACCACATTAGGAACTTCCTAAATCTTCTAAAAGGTCTCAAATTACGCAATAATTTTCAGTGTCCTCGGCTTTTTACAGACTGAAAAGAAAAGTCTCAAGGTATTATAACATGTTTAACAGTGTAAGCTGTTAATTTAAGCATAGTTTACACTTGATGTCTTGCTGATAGTAACAAACAGGTTTAGCCGTTTAGCTTCTATGCTTCTACAAAGATCAATCATGCTTTTGTAATATGTTCTCCAAAATGATGCTAATTTTCAGATTATCAAAAAATTTAATCCAATTGGAGCTTGAATTCACATTGGTAGTTGTATGAATTACCTATCCATCAGCTGTTCTTTAGGAGGAGTTGGGGGAAGAGCCCCACTGTACTTGCCTCTCCAATCAACTTGACCACCAGCATACTTGTTTAGCCATTTTCTAAATCCGATCACAAGGGCATCTGACTTTGTTGGCACAAAACAAGCTTTATGCCAATTGGCATTACCTACATCCATTATCTTACACTCCTGCAGAAAGATATCAAGAGTCAGATACTACTACTACAATGTGATAATACATTTAAAGAACAGCAGTCACAACCAATTTGTTTTTCTTCCTGCATGAGACTCGACTAAAGACTAAAGCTTTGGTGGGAAAAGAAAGAAAACTACACATCACAGCAGGGTAAATCACAATTTCATAGTGGAAAAATATGTAGGGAGCAATTTCTATCCTATCAAATAAAAAGTTACATTAGAATTGTTGGACATTTACATGGAATGAAATTTTTAAAAATTGAACCATCTCTGTGCAGTGTCTAGAAAATAATAATAGTAAAGAACTGCTGTTATGCTGCAACTAATAATATATGAAAGAAGATTGAACTGGAAAGTGATTTTGACAGTTACTAGTGCTGCCTAGTAAATATTTCCAAATTTTAATTTAAAACTTAGTTTTACTAGCAAAAGCAAGAAAATTAATAACTAAATTGAAACATTGAAGATCCTACATAGTTTAACCAATGAAGTATCATATGTATACATCAGAAAGAAACACAAGATATATGGTTGTTTTATGGGGAAACAGAGGAAACACAGCCTAAAGAAATGATCCATGATGTATTCATTGGGAAAGTGAAATGGATAAGCAGTAAAAGGAGTAGTGCTATAATCTTCCATGATGAGTATCCATTCAGAACAGCAATCTTCACGTAATTGTTCACTTTGCCAATGGGGTGTCTGGTACCACTAGAAACTTATAGTTACTAATTTCCTTTCTCGGGGATAAATTTAAGGGTTTTGCTTATTGGATTAGGAAAGACAAGTGAGCCAGAAGGAGCTCTGATGGTTGTAAAGGTTGGCCTTTAGCAACTCTCTCTCTCTCTCTCCTGGCCAAATAAGGTTCTAGCAACGCTCACTCTATTAAGAAGGCTATGAGAGTTCACCTGTACACAAGGCCTCTAAGGGTGGGGACCTAATAGAGCATGATGGAGTAAAATATTGTAGGTATCAATCTCATTTACCTAAGAAATTCCCCTAATATTGTCAGTATGAGATTTATGCAGTCTATCTTCTGCAGCCCAAGTGGAAGAAAGGGGCAGCTTCAAGCATTTAACCATTTCTCAAGGATAAGTTCCTAGGGGTTATTTGAGTTATGCAGTTAAGTTCCTAGGGGTATTTGAGTTACGCAATTAACCCAAACTATTAAATTAGCTTTTATACTAATAAGTTGAGCACACAGTAAATAACAACACTAAATTTATGTGAAAAAAAGGTCAGGGATGTTATCTTCCAAAGAAAAACAGATACTATCTTTTCCCATCCTTTGGCTTTAGCTCAAGTTGTAAAGGGCAGGGTAAGGAGGGTTGATTCTTAAGTTCAAATCATTCCCCAAAAAAACGAAGTATATTCAGTGTTGCTTCTCTTTCACTCTCAAATTACATCTGGAAACCTTGCAGGTTGGATTTATAATTTATTGAGAGTAACATCCTACATTGTTATCTCTTAAAATAGCAGAACCAAGGAATCTGTAGTAAGGTTGACCCACTGATCCTACCAGTAACTTCAATAGTAACTCGTCATAAGCAAAAGTAATGTATAATGGAATAAACCAGTTACCTAGATTAAAAAGAATAATTTGTAATAACATACAAAGAGATGGGAATCACCTCTATGTGAAGAAGATATAAATCAGAGTCTAAAATCAGGTTTTGTGCCACATGAAACATCCATCGTGGCACGACTTTATCAATCCAAACACCAAAGTTTCTTGGGAAGGACCATATCAATCTGCTATTCCCTGGACTAACTGGGATACAAAAGAAAATTAAAACGAAACTTCGCTGCACTGATGTTTCCTGCATCAACCAAGATTTACATAAACAGAAGTACTAAGGAACAAAAAACGAAATAAATAAATAAGAATTAACCAAAAATTTCGCAAGTTTCATTTGTCATTTATATAGGAAAGATTAATCAATCTAAGGGATAACCTTTTTGGTTCCCACTGACGACGATTCAGATCCATTAGCTTGATCCATAGGCTTAGTATACGCATAAAACACACATGGGGGAAGAAATTTGCTATTGCTCCATCTCTGATCTGCTTTGAACCCATTGATGTCTAACTTTTCAATCATCAGTTCAAGCGGTCTGCCCCCCTCTCTATCAGCCTTCACAGTGAAGGCAACTTGGTTTCAGTCATCAGTTAGGACAGCAAAACTTATTAACTGAACATATGGATTATTCAAAACTTATCTGTCTTTTGGTCGTTGAGTTTGCATTATTCCATGATGAGCATATGGAACATGAGCAGGGTCCATAAGATTCTCAATCAATACCTCATATCTGAAATTGCAAAATTGATATATTCCCCATCAGGTTTTCTAGAGTAAGGAGGTAAGATATAAAAAGAAAAAGCAGAACCCAAATTACAGGTGCCCAACTTTTAGTGATACACTTAATTGAAAACCTTCCATATGATACTTAGCCAAATAAAAAGGAAGAAGAATTACAATCAGTCAAGAGGATATGAACTTTCTTATGACATTAGCCTATATAAACCTTGTTATTAATACTTTGTCCTTCAACATTACATGTGCCTAAAAGTTCTATAACATATAGCAGGAAAAAGGCCAGATATTGAGGAGTAGAAAAAATGGAGTCTCTATTTTCCAAGATAACAGGTTTTTGTCAGAAGATAGTGGCAGACCATACCCATAAGGAATATCTCTATTTCCCATTGAGTTAGTAAATGAAGGATCATCTATTTCTGAGATGTAGGGGGGTTTTTTCTCCATAAGAATATCTTTGTATTGAGGATCTGAGTTTGGCCAAAACCAAACGATGTTGTTCTGCACAGTACTTGGATAAACAGCTACACATGCTTTCTTGACTGTGTGCAGCTGCATAATTATTTGGAAATGTTAAACACTATTGCATTGGTCAATTGATATTGTATGTGTGCAATCCTTTAGCTTCAATTGATGCAAAATCACATTATACAATCCCAAAACCAAATTCCCTATGCTATTGTAAATAATTCCTGAATGTTTGACTGTGTTCATTCTATTTTTACAAGAAAATAAAATAAGATAAAACAAAACAGTGATGTAAGAGCAAGCTTTAGAATATCAAAAAAGGCCCCCACATTCCTATCAGAATTTGAGTAGAACAATTGTCACTATAAAATAAGAATTGAGTGCTACATCAAATCTTAATCCCTCAACAAATGAATGAAAAAAATACAAGATGAAGCAGAAAAATATAACTATTAACTAGATATGATTAGAAACTTTAACTCTGGTCAAGAACAATTTCATATTTTCTTAATTTATTTCTATATTTACTTTAATGGAAGGTTGACAAGAAGGCAGAGAGTTAGCCATTAGAAAGAGGGAATGAATGCCACATTTTATCCTGAAAAAGGATAAGTGGATCACGGAACTTATATTCACATTAGGTCTCTAACTGTACATGGCTGCAGGTGAAGCTGCAAAGGAAGCACTGTGGTTGAAGGGGCTAGTTGAAGAGCTTAGTTTGAACCAAGGAGGAATTCAGTTGCATTGTGACAGTTAAGTGCCACTTACTTGGTCAAAGCCCGAGAGCGAGTAGGAATTAGTCTTTTGAGTTAGGAGGTGTCCTATATGTTATATTAACTACTCAGTCTGAGGCTTCCCAGAGTCATCTTCCTAACAGTAAAGTGTAAAACGTGGCCTAGTTTTCAGTGAATAAGCTTGTTTGTGTTATGATGAGAAAAAGCTACAATACAATCATTTCTATTATGCAAACAATACAAAGATCCAATCTCAAAATTTCTTCTCTACTTCACTGATTGTTCTGTGTGGTGATGAGAGGCATAAGTAAAGCATAGAAATTTGGAATCTTGTCCAGCTTAATATTGAATGAAGTGTAACAGATACTAAGTTTATCACTCATATGAGACAAGAATCGTATCCAAATATATTTATATTTAAGGAATCAGAACCCTGCATAAGCATTTGCAAAATGTTGATCCCAAGTTCTTAACACAGGAGATTTCAATTCAAGAGATTTTACTGGAGGGCCTTCAGGAGGTGCTTGAGGGATGAACTTGCAGTCGCCAGAACCATTAAAACACCAACCATGGTACACACACTGCAACCTACCCCACTGATCAATCCTCCCTTCAGAAAATGGGGCCAACCTATGAGGACACCTATCATCAAACACTTTCCAAACTTCCTCGTTCCTATCCCACCACACAACCACATCAAGACCTATCACTTTTTTGGCATGTGGCCTCCTCTTGTCCAGGTCACAGACTGGCATAAGCGGGTACCATTGTGAATACCAGTCAAATTTCTCACCTTGACTGTGAGTTTCAAGCTCAAGCTCTGGCTCTGGCTCAGGTGGGTTTGTGGGTTCTGTTGAAACCGTGGATGATATGGTGGTAAAAGCCTTGAATTTTGATTGTTTTTTGTCGACAAATGAGAAAGATGAACTGGGTATTGGATTGAAATGAAAATTCAAGAATATGAGCCTTCTGAATTGGGTTTTATGAAGTGTGGTACGTACGTGAAGTGAAGGAAAAGAGGAAGCTTTCAGAGCTTGGCAAAATTTGCTATTTAGACTGAATTTAGAAATTTTTTTGGAGAATAGCATGCGCATCAAACTAATTTGTTAGTTGGACTCCTTTTGGAACTCGAGTTTATCAAACTCGAGTTCCAGCCCAATATTCAACTTTCCGACTCCCGGTCCGACCAAGACGTGGAATTATTAAAAAAAAAAAAAAAAACATATGGAACTCGAGTTTCTCACACTCAAGTTCCTGTTGGTAAAATTTTTTTACTACGTTGGAGCTCGAGTCTACTAAACTCGAGTTCCAGCCCGATGTGGAATTAAAAAAAAAAAACCATATGGAACTCGAGTTTCTCAAACTCGAGTTCCTATTGGTAAAATTTTACTACGTTGGAGCTCGAGTCTACTAAACTCGAGTTCCAGCCCGATGTGGAATTAAAAAAAAAAAACCATATGGAACTCCAGTTTCTCAAACTCGAGTTCCAGTAGGTACAAAAAATTAAATTCTAACAACTAACCCAACCGTCTCTCAGCTTTCCCATTACTCTCTAATATATATCACAAACAGCTCTCTGCCACACATTAACACACAGACAAGCTCTCTCCCACGCCATTTTTTTTTTTTACTTCAAATGCAACTTTTATTCTTTCCCACGCCCAAGCTCTCTTTTTTTTACTTCAAAGCAAACTTTCATTGATCTCTACAAAATTAGAAGCTTCATTCTTCTTCAACCACTAGGTAAATATCTAAACCTTTTTCAAAATTTTTTTGGTTAGACTTGGTGAATTAATTTTTCATTTGTAGATATATATTTTTCACATACCACTTTTTATGGTTTATGAGTAATTAGTTGTTTGTAATGTGTTTTTATTTATTTTTTTATTTATTTTTTTATGTATTTGTAATTGGTTGTTATTTGTTCTTTGCAATGGGTTCTTTGCAATGTGTAATGAGTTTTTTTGTGAAATGGGTTGTTGTTTGTAATGTGTTTAACATGTTATTATTTGCAATGTGTTGTTATTTGTAATGGGTTATTTGCAATGTAACAGATTTTAATTTTTAAGGGTTAGTGACCATATAAAAAATTGCTTGAGATTAAAAATTCAAATATTTCTATTTGCTTGGAGAGAGTATTTTATATGTGCTTGGTTAATCATACAAAATTTGCTTGGAAATTTCAAAAATATTATCTCCAATGTTATATTTGGTGGTCCATACAATGTTATTTTTACTTGGCGGACCATACAATGTTTATATATTCTATTTGCTTGGAGATAATAAAATTTCAGTTGTTTATAATTCATTAAAATTTCAATGTTATCTTTATATTTGCTTGGAGATAATATTTTATAGTTCATATCGGATAAAAGTGTTATACTTGTCACTAACTTTTAGTAAACTCATTTGACTTTGAATAGGTTTGTAATGGGTTCAATTGATTTATATCTATATTATGGTGGGGAGCCCCACAGTGATGTGATTCATGGAGTGACGTATGAAGGGCCTGGTAAAAGGATAGAGACTATTCAGCTAAAAAAACGACGGGAGATCAATTTGAAGAAGTTGAAAAAGAAAATTATGAAAGAGCTGGATTTGGACCGTCGGTCCCATGACATAAAAATTATATATCGTTCTCCTCATGCAGTTTCAGTGATCGCATTGTCTTCACACCTATTGAAATAAAAGGAGACAAGCATGTTAGGATTATGTTTGACAGGATAGACTCGACGCCTCAGTTAAAAGCTGCCGAGTTATATATAAGTGTGGAGCCTCGTACAGAACTTGGCGGTGAAGATGTGCAACAAACAATTTTGGAGGGTGGTGGAGGGGAAGAATTACAATTATTACATGCGGATGGTCATCCGACTCTTACCCCATGCACCACAGTTGGGGGTTATACACTACCATCTCATGAGATACCAACTCCAATGGATGTTTGCGGATCTAGTTATCAACCTCTAGGGGGGGAAGACGAAGGCGATGTTGATCATGGTAGAGATGAGTATGAAGAGATGATTGGAAGAGACGACTTCCACGAGTTTGTTGATCACTATGAAAATGTTGACAATGTTCATAATGATGTTGTGGATGATCATGATGATAATGCTATGGAGTTTCATGATGATATAGGCGATCATATAGGTGTGCAAAATGTTATGAATACAGTCCCTACCTACGAAGTTCATGCCCAGTCATTTCATGCAAACACTTGGGATAATATAGTTGATCCTTTAAATGTTGAGATACCATTTGCATCAAGTTGGGTACGGGGAATGAATTTTAGCAAAGGGTTGATTTTCCCTAATAAAGAGGCGGTGAAACAGGCATTAATAGTGTACTCTATGGACAACAATAGGAGTTATACAATTGAGTGGTCCAACCAGCAGAGATTGTGTGTGAAGTGCGTGAATGAGACATGTGCATGGAAAGTTCGAGCATTCTCGCAACGGAAACTTAACGGACTATGGGCCATCACAGTATACAACGGTCCTCACACTTGTCCATCAGTTGGGGTGAACAAAGATGGTAGAATGATGGATTCAAATTTTCTTGCTCAAGAACTTCATACATATATACTTGAAGATCACACTTACAAAATAAAGGATCTCCAAAACCTAATGAAGGAAAGGTTTCAGCACGAAATATCGTACTACAAGATATGGGATGCAAAACAAAAGGCCATTGCAAACATACATGGGAATTGGGAAGAGTCGTACCAAAAGTTACAGAAGTTGTTACTGGCATATAAAGATAGTGATCCGGGTACACAAGTGTCTTATCGGTCAATCAACGGAAACACACCAGGTACTATTATATTCAAGTATGTGTTCTGGGCTTTCGCTCCTTCAATTGCTGGATTCGCACATTGTAGGCCAGTAATCAGTATTGATGGAACTCATCTTTATGGAAAATATAAAGGAAAGTCGTTGATTGCAATGGCTACTGATGCTAACAATGAGATTTTTCCACTTGCCTTTGCGGTTGTGGATGATGAGACGGGGGCCAGTTGGGGATGGTTTTTATCTTGCTTACGGAAAACAATACAACATGTGGTACCCGATTCCGGCATTTGCATAATATCTGACCGACATAGAGCTATCATATCTTCCATTGAACAGTGGCCCCATGATTATGTACCGGTATATCATCGATATTGCATTAGACATGTTGCTAGCAACTTCAACACTCAATTTAGGGACCCATTCTTAAAGTCTCTGGCCTTGAAAGCAGGATACGCTACTCAAGCTCGCAAACTTGATAAAATATTGGATTGCCTTAAGGAAGCTGAACTCAAGTTCAGTAAGGATCCTAGTACAGAGAAAAAGAAGCCGTACTCATATCTAAGGAAGGAGGATTTGGAGACGTGGACATTGTCACATGATCATGGACATCGTTATGGGGCAATGACTACCAATATGTCGGAGTGTTTCAATGGAGTTCTAAAAGGTGCACGTGGACTACCAATATCTGCATTGGTTGACTACATTTGGTGCAAACTTGTCGCCTATTTCAATGATCGGCGCACTAAAATATTGGGTGATATTGCACATGGTCAAGAGTTCAGCAGTCATGCCATGGAGATCTATGAAGCAAATTACGAGAAAGGCCAAAAACATTATGTGAGGCCATTTCACCAGCAGAACGGTGTATTTCAAGTTTGCACAATCTACAATCCACAAAGATCTGAAGGGGGAGACCATAGTCATGAAGTAAGGTTACAAGATAACACGTGTACTTGTGGCAAATGGGAAATCTATAAGATCCCTTGTTCACATGTAATTGCAGTTTGTATCAGGGAACATATCAATGCAATGAGGTATATCGACCGTTGTTATAGTTTACGAGAACGACTTGCCACTTATTCACATGATTTTTGTGTGCCAAAGGATAAGTCACTGTGGCGAGAGGTTGCCGGCCCAAAGTTGTACCCTGACCCTGATATGTTGCGAGACAAAGGTAGACCTATGTCAACAAGAATAAGGAATGAGATGGATTGGAGGGAGAGTCAACCCAAGCAGAAATGTGGAGTGTGTCATGCAGAGGGTCATAACCGCAGAAGATGTCCGAATGTGATTCGCGCATCAACAAGCAGTGATGTTCCTAACTAGGTAAGCATGCATTCAATTATCATAGGTAAAGTATTTGGCATGTATATTTAGCTCTTAACATATCTTGGGCCTCTGTTTGGAGTTCATGAGCTTCCATGACTTCATTCTTTTTTCCATAGTTGGAAGTTCATGAGCTTCCATGATATTCTATCTACCCACTTAAATCTAACTTCCTATTTTCCACAGTATTATTTTGAAGACAAATGCAAATGTTGTACCTATTATTTTGGAGCTACCTTATGCAAAAGAAAGGTATTGTGATCCTGTTATTCTCACTCCCTCTCTTCCTTATATTTATTTTAATTGCTTCTATACCTAGAAAATGTGCAAAATAACATGTAGTTTTATATGTGCAAATTAGCCATATTTATGTTTTATATGTGTTTTCATAATTTTTGTAGGCAAGCATTGGACAACGCATGTGAACATCGTACAGAGTATGTGATATTGAATGTAGAGGACCAAGGAGGGACCATCTTTTTGCTTTTGCAGTTCCTTTAAACTTTTTGGCATAATTCAATCCTTGCATATTTAGTTTTTTTTTTATCTCCATGTCAAAGTGTTGGTAACTTGCTGAATTTACATTTTTCTTGGTGTTGGTAACTTGCTGAATTTACATTTTTCTTGTAAACTTTATTAATTTTGACATCCAACGTCATTGAAGATGGTTAAGATGAATTTTTGTTAAAGATTCTGCCTTTTGGATATGAAGTTACCACTAGAGTTCATTAACATGTACTATTATGTGCATAATGTAGGTTCTTTGGGTATTCTTATTGTAGGTATCTAACTACACCTTGCTTGCATAAGCGTGCTACATTATATAGCTAATTTAGCATCCACTGTCCCCACATAGTTACAAAATAATGCTATATACAAGCCTATGACATCCAGATGAAGACAAAAGTGTAATCTTGTAAATTGTGATCTTAATGACTTAATACAATATTGGGGCGTAATGACTTGCAGAATTTGCACCACTTCTATCATTGAGAGGTGCTAAGAAATCATGATAAGGATACTCCATTATGAAACCACCTGAATTTCTTATTCAAGACTCAAGAAACATCATGATGTCCTTACCAATTACTAAATTATCAAAGAAATATTTCATTAATTTTTTGATAATTCGATACACTGTCATGGGTATGGGGGTTTTAAATCTTGAACTATTAGGCCTTGGCACTTCATTAATATTCAAGTACATCAACAACTCTAAAAAAAAAAAAATCCCAAAAGGATTCACTAGGTTGAAGATCCAAAACATATCCAGAACATCCTCCTATTCAGCTCTCGATGTTCTTCACATTACCGGCTTGCATTCTCCAACTCAGCAGTCAATTAACAACCCACCCCATCTTCTTGCTGCCTGTAATTTGTGTTCTTTTCAAAGTCATTTTGGTCTAACCATTTCAGCTTCCCCCACAAAATTGTCCACTAGCATTAACCTACAAAAATTTGAACCAAAAGAATATAAGATGACTGATTAAAATAGTTCTGGTTATAGAATTATAAGTAGCATAAGCCATCTTGTCATTCACTCATAATATTCAATTTCAGCTCCAGGATATAGGATTGAGTTGCAATAGTTTAAGGTTTGGACAATGAGTCCAACTTTGGACAAAAGTGGTGAAGTACAAACAGTGGTTTGGACAATGAGCTTCACAACAGCTGTTGCACAGCCCTAAAAATCTAAGTATTTCACTCTGAATACAATTTTATTCTTTGAAAATGAAAGAGCAAGTTTCAGTACTGTAGGAATCGTGTTTGCCATTGTCGAGTTCCATTTGTTTTACCACACGGAACTCGAGTTTGAGAAACTCGAGTTCCGTATGGTTTTTTTTTTTTTATTCCACATCGGGCTGGAACTCGAGTTTAGTAGACTCGAGCTCCAACGTAGTAAAATTTTACCAACAGGAACTCGAGTTTGAGAAACTCGAGTTCCATATGGTTTTTTTTTTTTAATTCCACATCGGGCTGGAACTCGAGTTTAGTAGACTCGAGCTCCAACATAGTAAAATTTTACCAACAGGAACTCGAGTTTGAGAAACTCGAGTTCCATATGTTTTTTTTTTTTTAATTCCACATCGGGCTAGAACTCGAGTTTAGTAGACTCGAGCTCCAACGTAGTAAAAAAATTTTACCAACAGGAACTCGAGTTTGAGAAACTCGAGTTCCATATGTTTTTTTTTTTTTTTTTTAATAATTCCACGTCTTGGTCGGACCGGGAGTCGGAAAGTTGAATATTGGGCTGGAACTCGAGTTTGATAAACTCGAGTTCCAAAAAGAGTCCAACTAACAAATTAGTTTGACGCGCATGCTATTCTCCAAAAAAATTTCTAAATTCAGTCTAAATAGCAAATTTTGCCTTCAGAGCTTCCATGGCTGCTTCTTTCACAGCTGAAACTAAAGAAAAGTGAGACACTTAAAGGCTGTTCAAAACTTTATTATGGTGGAAGTTTGCGACTGAACTTGAGGCTCTGAATTGTTGAGTAATAAAAAGAGTAGAAAACTTTGTTCAGAAATGGTACTAGGTATTGAATTGTTTGTGTTGATAATTAAGTAGATATAGTAATGTGAAAAGTGGGGTCCGGATCTCCTCCCGTTCAAGTGGGGGGTTTTCTTTCGACGTGGGATTCTGAGTCAAAGAGGCTTCCTCGACTTCCCATGTATGGGTCGAACTGAAGGTCGAACCTTGCGACAAAAATAGTCTCCACAGTTATAATTAGTCACAGTTAATCTTTGAAATTTTCTGGTAAAACTAAATTCAAACTAAATACATTGGGGAAAAACTTCCTCTAATTCATGCAACCGATAAATGTCACTAGATCATAGTTTACATTATCACCTACAAACTTGTTAATTCCCAGATGTCTTTCTTGTATGATTTATGCTTTATATATAGATTCTATAGTGTTAATTTCTACATTTCTTATGCCACTAAAGTCTCTATATCAACACCTACAATTTTAATGTCAGTGAAAGTAGCTTTTCATTGATTTCAAAATTGATACAAGAGATAAGATTAAGGTACATTAACATTTTAAATGGAGAAAAGTTTGATTTTCAAAGATTGTAAATATAATAGAGTGAAAATTGATAGAAGGATATCTTAATCAATTTGCTATAAAAACTGCTAGAATTTTCATGATACAACAATAGAAAAATAATGCCATAGTAATGCAATAATATCACAATTTAAACTCCAAATTTTAATTAAACTAAAAGCAACCAAAACACGAAAAATATTACAAATCCTTGCCAAGAATATGCATTATATGGAAAATTAAAAATCTCAATTGGCACATAATATGAAAAAAATAAACCTAAACTCATTACAATTGGCACATAATATGAAAAAATCAGCCTAAACACATTAGAATGCTACATTAGTAAAAATGTGTACATAAAATCTAAACAAAATATTTAAGACGAACATAATATTTTGGAAATTAATATACCTTTCAAAAAGTGAACCAAATTTATTGTGAGAGAAATTATGGAAGTTTAATTTTTAAGTTCAAAGGAAATGAGGATTTATATTGGATAAATGTGGAGACAAATAATCATTTTACCCAATTTGTTGAATCTAACTCTTGCAATTTTGTATTGAAGTTAGGCTTATGCAGAAAATTGAAAAGTTTTCTTAGTTTGTACTTTTGCCATTACTTTTTAGATCTATTCGTATATATCCAAGGCATTTTAAGTTAAAAATGTATACAAATTCTTTGAATTATATTAATACATTGAAATAAATGCATCTGTCATTACTTAACACTTTGACATAAATGCTAAATTTGGATTAGGTGGAAGCCTAAATGGAAAGAAAGTCATACAATGCGCCATTTGACAGAACATCATGCTCTCTCGCAAGAGGTCTCTGTTTTGATAAATTTTGTAAGAAATTATTTATGACCCATTGATTTCATGAATACTATTATTGCTAGTCACACTTAATCTATGAGGTTTTCTACTAAAACTAAATTCAAACTAAATACATTGGGGGAAAATTCCTCTAATTCATGCAATCAAGAAATGTCATCAGATCGTAATTCGCATTGTCACCTACAAACTTGTTGCAGGTGTCTTTCTTGTATTATTTATGTTTTATATATCAACTAGTATGTAACCTCGTGCATATGCACGGTACATTTAAAAACAATCATAATTATATATATATATATATATATATATATATATATATATATATATATATAATTGATTGCTTATTGATTATGAATTAAAAAACAAATTGAAATTAACATTTAGAATAATAAATGTAAAAAATAGAATTAGTCATGCCAAGACAACATTTTCTAAAGGACCAATCCCTTCACCAAAATAACTTGGAAAAGAGTTTGACAAAGACCATCTTGCTAAGATGTGTAGCTTTATTAGCATTCCTATACACCCAATTAAACTCCAGCTGGTCAAATCTTGCATATAGTAATTTGACTTCAACAACAAAATTAACAGTTCTCTAGTGCACTAATTTGGATCTATTGGTCACTACCTCAACTCAAATTTTGGAATTACCCTCAATTACCACATTCTAAAGCTACTTTTGACCTGCTAATTTCACTGCCCACAAAAAAGCTTTGGCTTCCACTTGAATAAGGACATTAGTATTCACTTTTTTTGAGAAGGCGAATAAGCTACACTATAAGCCACATTCCATGGGTGCATGTAGGAGCTATGCTTCATACATGATTCTGATATCAAGTTCAACATGACATAAAATGACCATGAATGACAACATTTAGGAGAAAAAGTTTTGTCTTAAAAAATTTAAAACTCAGAGCTTGCCTTGAACTATGGACAATGACAATGCCTCAAGAGTTAAGATTAAGTTATGTACATTTGATTTGCAAAGCTTAAGGTCAAAGATACAATTATCAAATGACATGCACCCACCATTATCCTCTGGCTCACAAATCAAACTTTAAAGTATCTTCTCTCTCAACCATGGCATTCACCCACTATTATATTATGCTATATGATTCTCATATGAAATATTTCTAGATTCATTCATATGTGAATCTTCCAAACCAAATTTCTCTCACGAATTAAGACAAATAAATAGCTTTCGTTGAGAGCTTTCATTTGTTTCACTATATTTTCTGCTATATGATACCATTGTTTCTAGGAATGCTTAGCTTCATTAAAAGTCACACATAACTAAGTACATACTTTGAAGAGCATTACAAACTATGAAAAAAAAAAAAAAACCTATTATAAAAGCTCGTAAACTAAACAAATTATTCTTTGAAAATGGGTTGAATTTGTAATTTTCCTATTTTTTTGGTTTGTTGTTTTTGGATATGATCTTTTTAAAGATAAGTAACAACACTCATATGAAATGCTATATTTTAGCTATTGATGAATATTTACCGCTTTTGAGTGTCATCCTCCATATTGGATCTAAGTAAATACTATCTCTCTATATTTACCCATTGAGAAACTAAATATATTTTAAATTTTTAATCGATGAATCTTATCTACCTAACTCTGTAAAAAACTTGTATTAAAGTCTAGTCATTGTTACTAATTGTATAACTAAATTCAACTATATATTTTTTCATTATAGATCTTATCTCATGCAATATGAAAAATTTCAAGAAATACCACTTTCAACTTAGTGTCTCCAAAAAATAAGTCATGTACATTGGACTTGGAAGAAAGAGAACTACTAGTCTTGCCCAATCATACCCTTATATTCTTACAACAAATAATTAGATTACTAGCTTTGTTTATTGTTGAGATGCAACCCAAAACAAAAAAGGCATATGACAACAACAAAATTAATAATAAATAAAATCTCCAAATAGCATTATAATGAAGTATTGTTTCCAAAAGCCATATTTTTCAAATTTGTATGGTTGCTTATTTTAATCCTCATACGAGATTTAAGTTTCATTTATACATTTGAATATTGATATTGTTAAATTCAATGGTTAGTTATGAAGCAAAAAAGTTATTAACCATAAAAAAAAAATAAAAAAAAAATGTGAGAAAAGGAATTGACAATGTTTCATAAGTCAATGAATATGAATAGAAAAAGGGCTGCAACTTTACTTACAAATCTGTTTGTTGTGCATTGGGGGGTTGCTGTGGTGTGTTGTTAAGAGTTGTTTGCTGATGGTAGCAAGTGGTTAGGGGTTGAGATTATATTTAGAGAAACATATAAGAGAGAGAGAGAGAGGAGCTTGAGAGTCTGCATAGAAGTGTCCAGGTGAAATGTTCTTGTTTAGGTTATTTTTGTGGTCTTCTTGGTTTTTGTATTAGGTGTTAATGTATTATTTATTTTGGCACAAAAATTTTAAAAATTTAGATAGGACACATGGCACAAAATTGGGAATCCAATTAACTCACTTGACCAAAAAAAAAAAAAAAACACGTGGTGCAAAATTGAGAATTCGATTGAAATCTAATTGGATTTTCTCTCAGTTTCACCTATTATTATATATACAGATTAGCTATAAAAACTTCTAGAATTTCATGATACAACAAGAGAAAAAATAATGTCATAGTGATGCAATAATATCACAATTTGACCTTTGAATTTTAATTGAACTAAAAATAGCTGAAAATAGATCCTTACCAAGTGTACACATCATACAGAAAACCAAAAATATAAATTGGCACATGGTATGAAAAAAAAATAGCCTAAGTAAATTACAATGCTACATAAGTAAAAACGTATACATAAAATCTAAACAAAACATTTAAGACAAACGTAATATTTTGAAAATTAACATACCTTTCAGAAAGAAAAACAAAGATATTGTGAGAAAATTATGGAAGTTTAATTTTTAAGTCCAATGGAAATGGGGATTCATATTGGACAAATGTGGAGACAAATAATATTTACCAAATTCATTTAATTCGACTCTTGCAATTCTACATTGAAGTTAGTCTTATACAAAAAATTGAAAAGTTTTTTTGATTCCTACATTTCCCTTGATTTTTTAAATCTATCCATATCAATTCAAAGCATGTAAAGTTATAAATGTATACAAATTCTTTGAATTTTATTAATACATTGAAATAAATGCATTTGTCATTATTTAATAGTTTGACATAAATGCAAAATTTAAATGAGGTGGATGCCTAAATGGAAAGAATTTCATACAATGTACCATTTGGCAGAACATCATGCTTTCCCACATGAGCTTTTATGCTTTTATATATATTAGCTTGTAACTTCATGCATATACATGGATATACTTAAAGATATACAATACTGTGCATAATATAATTCCTATATATATATAATTTAAATACTATTGATATTCATTTTTATATTTTGTTAATTCTTTAAAAAAATTTGTATGGATATTATTAGGTATAAAATATAAATTGTCCATATATATATATATATATATTTTTTTTTTTTTAAAAAAAAAAATATATATATATATTGTGAAGCAACTTTTTTTTAATTTTTTTTTTATGATTCATTTAATGTAGACTCTTTGAGTTTTGTACTTAATAACTCACTTAGATGAATATTTATGATATGGTCCCACATTTGATTTCAAAATTAAGAAATAAAACTCTTTAAGAATAAATAATTTAGGACACATGACGCAAAATTGAAACTCTAATTTGGAATTCTAATTTGAGTTTCTCTCATACTCACCTATTATTATATATATAGATATATTGGTTGATTTGAAATGTGTTTCCCTTTCAATACGTACAAACTACAAATTGTCATGTTATTTGATAGAGTAGTTAAATCTAAAAGATAGAATCTTAAAGGTGTAATAGATAGAATTTTGTTTTTGCCAGAGGATTTTTTTTTTCAATTACATATGAGAATTCAGAACATTCACGTTGAATTTTATTTTCAATAAAATATACATTCTTCATTCATTTTTTCATTATTTCCATTTTATATAATCACTTTTTTAAAATACCCGCATCACTCACACACTAACGAAGAAGTGAAAACTAAGAAATGAAAAAAATGAGCAAAAAGTCAAATTTTTGGCTTAAAATAAGAAAACAAGAAGGGGGATCGAACCATAGTTCTCCTTATTGGGAGATAATTAGGTAATGTCATTGAACTACAAGAATTCTTGGTGAGTATTAAGCAAGTTATAAACACATAAACACCAAGAATGTCAAATTTTTCTTTATGCAAGTTTCATTAACCTTTATTGTACACACATTTATGCTGAAGCCATATTTACACCATTGAATATGGTGTTTTAAGGTTGGACAGTAAGTTAGAATAGCATCAGCGAAAAGCATGATCGTAGTCATGGTAATGAAAGTTTCTATAGATGAAGTGAGCCAAACATCTTGAAGATGCATAGAATAGTACTGCCATCAAAACCATCGCGGTTCTTGCGGCTGCTGAGATTACACCCTGCTTGGTTGCAGCAGCAATCGCAATTGAAGCAACAGAAACTACTCGGAGGACAACTTCAAGTACATTGAAACCTTTGTATGCTGCATTGCAACTAGTGCAGTTCACCACATGGGACCAGTACCTGAAAAAGATTGTGAAAGATAATTTCTACAAACCAATTCTCATAAATGAGACAAGTGGTGAATATGTGTGTATTGGTCAGATAAGGAATTTCCAAATATTCCAAAAGGTCTCAAATTAGGCCATATTTTCCAGTGTCCTTGGCTCTCCACAGACAGAAAAAGAAAGAAGTCTCAAGGTAGTATGACAATTTCAATTGTTTAAGTTGTTGATGTAAGTAAAATTTGCACATGATATCTTGCTATCTTGCTGATTACAAGAAACAGGTTTAGCTATTTATTATATGCATCTACAAAGATCTACCATGCTCTTGTATGATGTTCTAAAAAATGATACTATTTCTAGATAATCAAAAAAAGTATCAAATTCTAGCTTGAATCCACATGGGTAATTGTATGAATTACCTGTCCATCAGCTGCTCTCTAGGAGGAGTTGGGGGAAGAACTCCACTGTACTTGCCTCTCCAATCAACTTGACCACCAGCATACTTGTTTAGCCATTTTCTAAATCCAATCACAAGCGCATCTGATTTTGTTGGCACAAAACAAGCTTTCTGCCAATTGGCAGGACCAACATCCATTATCTTATGCTCCTATAGAAAGAACTCAGGAGTCAGAAGCCACTACTAAAATCTATGTGATATAATACATTTAAAGAACAACAGTCAGCTAATTTGCTTCTCTTCCTGCCGGAGGCTGGACTAAAGACTAGAGCTTTGGTTTAAAAAAAAAGAAAAAAAAAGAAAAGAAAACACTAAACTACACATCACAGCCGGGTAAATTACAGTGAGCAATTTCTACCTTATCATATAAAAAGTTAAATTTCAGAAAAAAATTAAAAATAAAATGTTGTATTAGAATCGTTAGACATTTACATGGAAAGAGTTTCTAAAAAATTGAACCATCTCTGTGCAGTGTTTATAAAATAATAATAGTAAAGAAAATTTGTTATGCTGCAAGTAATAATCTATGAAACAAGATAGAACTGGAAAGTGATTTTGTCAGCTACTAGTGCTGCCTAGTAAATAATAATATTTCCAAATTCTAATTCAAAACTTAGTTAATGTAATAGAAAAATCAAGAAAAATAATAACTAAATCGAAACATTGAAGATCCTACATAATTTAATCAATGAAGTATCATATATATACATATGAAAGAAATACAGGATATCTGGTTGTTGTTCAGTGTCGTTTCTCTTTCACTCTCAAATTACATTTGGAAACCTTACAAGTCGGGTTTGTAAAATATTGAGAATAATTATCTTTTAAAATAGCAGAACCCATGAATATGTAGTAAGGTTGATCTGGTGAACCTATACCAGTAACTTCGATAGTAACTCATCAAAAGCAAAAGTGATTTATAATGGAATAAACCAGCTACCTAGATTGAAAAAAGAAAAAAAGAAAAGAAAAGAAACTTGCAATAACATACAAAGAGATGGGAGTCACCTCAATGTGTAGAAGATATAAATCAGAATCTATAATCAGGTTTTGTTTTATATCAAATATCCATCGCGGCACAAGTTTATAAATCCAATAACCATAGTTTCTTGGGAAGCTCCATATCAATCTGCTACTCCCTGGACTAATTGGAATGCAAAAAAAAATAAAAAAAAATTCCTTCTGCACAGATGTATCCTGCATCAACCAAGATTTACATAAATAGAAGTACAATGGAAAGAAAAGTGAAATACATAAATAAGAATTAACCAAAAATTTTGTTTATCATCTATGTATAAAAGATTAATCAATCTAATAGATAACCTTTCTGGTTCCAGCTGATGATTCAGATCCATTAGCTTGATCCTCAGGCCTAAGACATGCACAAAACAGGTATGGGGCAATAAATTTGGTTCTGTTCCATTCCTGAAACTGAACTGTATTAAACCCATTGATGTCTAACTTTTCAATCATAAATTCAAGTGGTGTGCCCCCCTCTCTATCAGCCTTCACTGTGAAGGTAACTTGGTTTCAGTCATAAATAAAGACAACAAAACTTATTGGCAGAATATAAGGATTATTCAAAACTTATCTGTTTTTGGATGGTAGAATGTCCAATATTCCATGATGCGCATAAGGAACATGAGCAGGGTCCATAAGATTCTCAATTAATATCTCATATCTGAAATTGCAAAATCGATATATTCCCAATCAGATCTGCTAAGAGAAAGGAGGTAAGATATAAAAAGAAAAAGCAAAACCCAAATACAGGTGCCCAACTTTTAGTGATGCACATTTGCATACAATATTTATGCCAATTAAAAAGGAAGAATAAACCATTTACAATCAGTCAAAAAGATATGAACTTTCTTATGAATTTACCAAAATGATATTAGAAAATATTAATACTTTGTCCTTAAGCATTACAGGTGGCTAAAAGTTATATAACATATAGCTGGAAAAATGGCCAGATATAGTTACATGAGTAGAAAAAATTGAATCTATGTTTTCCAAGATAACAGGTTTTTTTTTCAGAAGATAGTGGCAGATCATACCCATAAGGAATATCTCTATTTCCCATTAAGTTAGTATATGAAGGATCATCTATTTCTGGGATGTAGGGGGGTTTCTTCTCCACAAGAATATCTTTGTATCGAGGATCCAAGTTTGGCCAAAACCAAACTATTTTGTTCTGCACAGTACTTGGATAAACAGCTACACATGCTTTCTTGGCTGTGTGCACCTGCATAATTATTTGGAAAGGTTATTCACCAATTGCATTGGCCAATTGATATCGTACGTGTACAATCCTCTAGCTTCAACGTGAAATTACATCATAAAATCCCATAACCAAATTCCATCTGCTATTGTAAAAAATTCCTGCAAAAACATTGACTTACTCTGTTCCTTCTATTAATACAAGAAAATAAAATAACATTCAAAAAATGGATGAAAGTATACAAGATGAAGCAGAAAAATATAACGATCAACCAGACATGATTATATCAGTTTTGATTGTTTGTGTTATGCCTTGAGGTCATATAAATGAGGAAAAGCTACATGCAAATATAACTATTTCTATTATGCAAAAAATAATTTGATAGTTATAACATAAGGGAGATATTTGAATCTGGATGTCTTGAAAACATTAGGAAGTGCCAAACAGTAAATCTACAAGGCTCTTGCCCAATTATACAAACAATAGAAAGATCCAATCTCAAAGTTTCTTCTTTACTTCCCTGATTGTTCTTTAGAGGGAATGAGAGGTACTGACAAAGCATCGAAGTTTGGAATCTTGTCACAGCCTAACATTGGATAAAATGTAACAGATACCAAGTTTTCCATTCATATGTGACATCCTATCCAAATAAATTAAAGGAATGACAACACATGCAAAAGCATTTGCAAAATGTTGATCCCAAGTTCTTAACATGGGATATTTGAATTCAAGAGTTTTTACCGGAGGGCCATCAGGATTTGCTTGAGGGATGAACTTGCAGTTGCCAGAACCATTAAAACACCAACCATGGTACACACACTGCAACCTGCCCCACTGATCAATCCTCCCTTCAGACAATGGAGCCAGCCGATGAGGACACCTATCATCAAACACTTTCCAAGTTTCCGCATTCCTATCCCACCATACAACCACATCAAGACCTATCACCTTTTTTGCATGTGGCCTCCTCTTGTCCAGGTCCCAGATTGGCATAACAGGGTACCATTGTGAATACCAATCAAATTTCTCACCTTGACTGTGAGTTTCAAGGGCTGGCTCAGGTGGGTTTGTGGGTTCTGTTGAAACCGTGGATGATATGGTGTTAGAAACCTTCAATTTTGATTGTTTTTTGTAGACTAATGAGAAAGCTGAACTGGGTGTTGGATTGGAATGAAAATTTAAGAACATGGGCCTTCTCAATTTGGTTTTATCGAGTGTTGTTCGGATGTGAAAAGAAGGAACTGCGGAAGCTCCGAGAGCTTCCATGGCTGCTTCTTTCACAGCTCAAACTAAAGAAAAGTGAGACTGTTCAAAACTTTATTATAATGGTGGACTGAACTTGTGGCCTGAGTTGTTAAATATAAAAAGTTGAAAATTTTATTAGATTATTCTAGAAATTAATTTAGTAGGAAAAATGGGTGAACGTGTATCATTCTGGCTCTCCTTGTGTCTCTGAAACTGAATCAATAGCATGCCATTTGTAGGAATTTTTATTTTATATGACGTGAATAACCCCAATCAAGTAAGGGCGCGCGGAGCCGGTGGGGACAAGACAACCAGCATTCATTGATAGGAAATTTTTTTTCAATCATACTCTGCATGTGTCTCCTCTCAGGGTGATTGGGTTCCACCATGCATTCATTGATGGTGCTATGCCCTGACGCAATCCTTGCGAAGCTTGAAGAAATTATTTAAAAGCCTTGAGGAATCTGTATATATGGCCACCAATGAGCTACAGTCTAGTGTAACTCACAAATAACAAATAATATTTTTTTATTCTATTATCAAATAAAATAAAATAAAAATTCACTTTTTCACTTTTTCTCTTGATAATTTTTTCTCTGGGGCTTCTCCTCTCTTTCCCTCTTTTTTTTTTTTTTTTAATATTTTTTTTCACTGTTCCTCTCTTCTCCCTCTCTCTCTCTCTTTTTTTTTTCTCCATCTATGTGGGTTTGGTGGTGGGGGTTGATTTTGGGTATGGTTTTGTGGATTTTGGTTGTAGTGGTGGCGGTGATTGATTTTGAGTGTGAGTTTCTTGGATTTTGGCTGCGGTGGTGGTTAAATTTGGGAGTGGGTTTGTGTATTTTGGTTGTGAAAATAAATACAATGGAGCCAGCTCCGAGAGCTTCCATGACTGCTTCTTTCACAGCTCAAACCAAAGAAAAGTGAGAAACGTGAGGCTGTTCAAAACTTTATTACAATGGCGGACTGAACTTGAGGCCTGAATTGTTGAATATAGAAGGTTGAAAAATTTATTAGAATATTTCTAGCTATTGATTTATTTGCGTATGATAATCAAGTATATAAAAATGGTAGGAATATGTGAACGTGTAGCTCGCTGGCCCTGCATGTAGCTTTGAAACTGAATCAACAGCAAGCCGTCGCTAGGAATTTTTATTTTATATCACGAGAACAACGTCCTTAATCAAGAAATGGCGGTAGGTACAGCAAACCGCCATGCACAAAATGCATTTATTATTTCCCTCTCCTCTCACATGGGGTGCATTGTGAGTCCACCTTCTTGTGACAAGGAAATAATTGCACTGGATGAATGTAATAACCCTCCTCAGATATAGGGGTGAGTGTCGGTGGGGGGCCATGCATTTTGTGCATGCATGCACAAAATGCATTTATTATTTGCCTCTCACGTGGGGTGCATTGTGGGTCTATCTTCATGTGACAAGGAATTAATTGCACTGGATGTAATAACCCTCCTCAGAAGGGCGAGTGTCGGTGGGGTGTTGTGTTGCATCTCACAGCTGTTGGGTCACACAAAATGGCAGAGTGAGGGGGTGAGGGGGCACCTCCTCCTAAAAAGTCTATTATATATGCTTGAGTATGCTACTGACGTAGAATAGGAAAAACAAAGAAACTTTTTTTCTAAATAAGCTGTACCTGACCTAAAATAAATAATAAAAAATAAATTTTCAAATGGAAAAAGTATAGAGACACAATAAAATCTCATAATACTTTTGTTTTTTGTTTTTTTGTTGAGATAGATCTTAGAATAATTTATTTTATTTTATTATGACTAATGATGTACTAAACTACTAACAACTCCATTTATTGTAAAAATATGACGAGATATTGTGGTGTTACTAAAACAACTCCTCCCACTTCAAACAATCTGCTTGACACAAAATAAATGCTACCAAACTTGTTAAATTTGTCTACACTTTTGACCAATATTCATTCTTTTTTTTTTTCACTTGTCCAAATTGGAAAAGAATTTCCTGCAAATTAAGTTGCAGCAACTCTTGCAAAAATGCACACATGTCAATACTTTAAATAAACACTTGTCCAGACTTATATTTAAATAAAAACTTCACTTGACATATATAGGTACATTTTGCAGGAGTTGTTACAACTTAGTTTGCAATAAATCCTTACTCTTTTCCTTCTTTTCATTTCAAGTTCAGCTCGTGGAAACTAAAATTTCACAAAATAATAATAATAATAATAATAATAATAATAATAATAATAATAATGTCTTGTATGGTACTAAAGAATTAAAATGTCCATTACTTTTTTTCTCCTTCATCTCTTGGCATTTTCATAATTTCAAAATTTGAGTTTCTACCATAAATCCAAAATTTTAAATAATTAGAAGAATAGAGAAAAGTTGAAATTTATTTTAAGGAATCAAATTAGATCTCTAAACTTTATGTATATAGATTAATCTCTAACTTTGATGATTGATCTTTAGTAACTATGAATTAGATGTTTTACAATTGTTTAATTTTAATAGATTTTATTTGACAATTACTGTTTGTTTATAATTTCATTATTAATATTGATTAATGATTTTAGGATTTTTTTTTTTTTTAATTATTGTCTTTTGATCTTGCCTCCCGAATTAGAATCCTGTCTTCGCCACTGGTCACACACATAGGTGGGGTTGACTTGCTGTGAGAGAGATATTGTATGTACCCACTGTAAGGTATAATTTGGAATGTGAAAAATCTTATTACATGCACATTATTACACAATTCATTTTAAAATCGTGTTTTAAAATTTAAAATTATGAAGAAAAAAAATGATTTCATAATTTTAACCGAAATCTTGTTTTAAAAACGCAATTTTTGTCCATGTGGCAATGTTTAATAAGGAGTTTGTATATGGTAAATATGTAATAAATAGTATGTAACTATCTGACTATCATTATTAGAATGCAATGTTGTTGGAGAGATGTTATATCCACAACATTTTTACAACAAATCATAAGTGGTTAGTTGTTATTGGTTCAAATTTGAACATAATACTAAGATTACTTTTTTGACCTAATAATAACAACCAGTAACAACCTGCCACTTAAGATTTGTTGTAAAAATGTTATGAAAATGTTGAGGATATATCATTTCTCATGTTGTTGGATCTTGATGGTTGTCTCAGGAGAGGTAATTTGTTTTTTAAGATCATAAGGGTCTGTTTGGATACCGCTTATTTTGCTGAAAATTGAAAGCACTGTAGCAAAATAGTTTTAAAACGCAGGTCCTAATACGGACATGACATGACATGACAAATTGCACCGAAAATAATTTTGAAGTATTATTTCATGACATGGAGCTATCACTGATAGTGAATGGTTGGGTGTTGAGTCAAGAAGTTACTAGAATGAATGACTGAAATTTACTTTGATTAAAAAATTATATTTGAATGAATGGTTGGTGTTTAGTGTATTTGTGTTATGAATATATAATAATATAATATTGATTAATACTGTTGAATATTATGTCTATAATGCTACTTGTGCATTTGTCTTCATTTAAAACGCTAAACGCAACACGTGCCATCAGTGCAATCCAAATGCACACTAAAAGAGATCAACCATACAAATATCCACGTGGGGTTATATCAAAAGATACAAAATTCTGACGTAGTTTAGTTCCCTTTTTTGTCGGTGCATCAACACACTATTAACCTTTCTAAAGCAATGCCTAACTATTGATTGGAAGATCCTAAGAGAATATTCTAATGCTCTGCCAAAGGTCCTAAAATGAATTGAACACAAATTTGTTTCTTTGTAACCAGGGGTTCCAAATGCCCAAAAAATGAAAAAAGGTTCCCCAATGAATTGGGTTTTATGAAGTGTGGTACGTACACGTGAAGTGAAGGAAAAGAGGAAGCTTTCAGAACTTCCATGGCTGCTTCTTTCACAGCTCAAAACTAAAGAAAAGTGAGAAACTTGAGGCTGTTCAAAACTTTGTTAGATTGGTGGAAGTTTGTGACTGAACTTAAGGCTCTGAATTGTTGAGTAATAAAAAAAAAAAATGTAGAAAGCTTTATTAGAAATGGTAGTAGCTAGCTATTGAATTATTTGTGATGATAATTAAGTGCAGTGCCCGTCTTAACTAGATGCAGTTGATGCCTTCACTTAAGGTCCCACGTAGAAAAAAGGCTCCAAAATTTTAAGCAATAAGGTTATTTTTTTTTTAATTAATTAAGCCTGTAGAGACTGAAATTGTATTGACCCCAAAACAGGAATGGGCTCAAATGTTAACGGTCCACACAATAAATTTATAGAGCGTGAATAGAAGAGCTAGATTTCTTCCAGAAGAAAAGCAATTAAACAGGACGATTTATTTTGATATAATACAAACAAGATTATCAGATTTTATCCTCGGAATCGACTATGTTGTTTTTCTTTTCTATGGTTTTCTTTCAGAAGTCTATTGTATCAGAGTCCCGATCTCCTTCTCAATGCGTTCTTCCATGTTATATACTGCCATCTTGGTGTCATCTTCGTCACACACGTGTAGGTTGGATTTGGGGGATCTCTTCCTGTCCCATCCAACACTTCCTGGAAACCTCAACCAGCAGCTGTAAGGCTGCTTCATCACTGTTCAGGCATCACCTCCACATTAATGCGGCCAGAGAGTTAGTTGGAAGGCATTTAATGTGGAGGTAGCAGCCTTACAGATATTTGTTTACCTCTCCTATCTTTCCCCTGGTCTAATATCCCGTCTTTTGCTGTGGTGCAACTTTGAAGTAAGTCTGTGATGGTATGACACTCTAATTCACCTCGGCTACACGTTGCCGAGAACACTTTTATCCTCGGACACTTATTGGACTCATCTCATGTTGTTTTTACTCCTCTCTTAGCTTTGTTCTCTTCACAGTCTTATTTAGGCCTTCTCGGATTGGGCTTTGGGCCCAGCTGGCATGGCTTTAATAGTACCTCTTGATTAATTGGCCCCCACAATAACCCCTCAAAATTTTGCCTTTCGACTCCTCGGGAGGAAGGATGATTTTGATATCCTCGGCTGGTTTTGCTTGGGACTCTACTCTATATTCCTAACCTCTCATATGTCTCTTCACCTACCCAAGACACGTTCCTGACGCTTAGGCGTCCTGAGCGTGCCAGTATTAAATTTTGGCAACGCCCTTGTCCCCCACGTTCAACGGCACGATGCGAATCGAACGGTGGAGGATTTCCCTCATTTCACGAGCGGGAGTTTTCCCGCTGCAATTTATGGGTCACTATAAATAGCTTTTCAAATCATCTCTCTCTTGCTTATTTTTCGCAATCTCATAATTCTAGAGCTCGTACATCGAACCTAACTCTCTATCTTTCCCTTCTCTGGGCATTTACAAATACTAGAAATTTGCCCGAGGATACTTTCTAAACCTGTAAGTCTTCTTAAATCCTTTATCTTTTATTTAAACTCGTTAACTTTTCTTCGAAGCCTTTTAGGAAAATGGGGAAGTTCCAGTATTTGGTCGAGTCCGAGGAGAGTATGAGGAATTTTAGGGCTAAGTATAGGATTCCACCAACAGTAGGCATGAGGTATGCTGCCCAGGGAGAGTGGGCAGATGATAGGAAAACTGGAGAGGTGGTCATTCCCATGATCGCCTTCATAGAGGGAGAGATGACCATTCCTATGGGCACCATCACTTGGAGCTACCTTAGATTTTTTAGGTTGTCTCCAACTCAGTGTGCCTCAAACATGTTTAGGATCTTGGGGAGCATAGAAGCCTTGAATGAGAGAATGAACCTAAACCTGACCCATCATGACGTGAATTGGGTGTACAATCTCAACCATTTGAAGGGGCAGGGATATTATCTCAAGTCGAGGTTTCCCGCAATGAGGCTAATCCAGTGCCTCCCCACCTCAAACAAGAACTTAAAGGAGGATTTCCTTATTTTTTCCGGGCCTTGGAGCGATGGCTTAAGGTGTCCAACGGAAGAGGGAGAACCAGGTGGGGGTGTAGCCGGAGATTCATGAGTTTTGGTTTACATTTCCTTTTTTTTTTTTTTTTTTTTAATTCTTGCTTCTAACGAAGCCCCATTCTAATTCAACGATTTTGCAGATAGGCGCTATACCAAACTCAACCTCAAATTAGTAAACCAAGCAAGCTTGGATAGGATACTGAAGGCCTAGATATATGTGAACGAAGCTGACGGTCAACTCCGCGCCGCTCACTTGATATTGGGATACACACCCTTATCGTTCGCATTCCAAGCTCCTAAGAGCGTGATCCGAGCTCGTGATCCTTGGTTCCACCGTATCAGTGTTGCCTACCTAGGGTTCGTCGTTCCAGAAGGGGTTCCCCTCCCTAGAGACACTTCTCACACTCGACCACTGGTTGTTGCCACTCTTGCAGTAGGAGCATCATTATCCCAACCTGTTCTTGAGGAAGGGGAAGAACAAGAGGAAGGAGAGGAAGAAGAAGAAGAAAGAGGTTCAGAGGAAGTTGTAGACTTGTCCGATTCCTCTGACGAATTTGAAGTTTTTGATAAGACTCAACCTGCCGAGGACAGTTCAGATGAGATGGGTGTCCAAAGGAAGCCCAAAAGGACTCTACAAGAGCTGATAGAAAATCAGCCGGGGAAGAGTGCTCCGGTGAAGTCTACCCAATCTCAGATTCCTCCTCCTCCTACCAAGTCTCCTCCATCCGCCCCTCACCAACCTACTCCCCAACTTCCTCCGCAAGTCAGAGCTGACGATGCCGAATTGAAAAGGCGAAGGGAGCAGAAGGGGAAGGACGTGGTGGATGCTGGTAAATCCCGTCCAACCAGGGAAGAAGAAACCCAACGAGCTGCGCAGCAGCAGAAGACTAGCCATGCCTCACAGCGGGGTCAAGAGAGGTCGGTCACTCCAATTCCTGAGGCACAAGCCTGGCTGCCAACACCCAGTTCGGAGGAGAGCCCATGAGAGATGATGCATCTATCAGGGACTTCAACGGGGGCATTGGGTGCCATGTAGCTTCAGCCTTGGAGGAATCCCTGCTACTCCCCAAATACATGGCCGAGCTGCGGCGTATGGGGAAGAACGAGGTCCTCAACAATACCAAAAGATATTTGGCTCTGGTATGGAATAGTTGTAATCCCACTAAGTACATTTGCGTTTTGTTTTGTTTTTTTTTTTTAATAACTTGTTGTAATGTTGACTTTTCAATTTTTAGGCCATCCAAAATACGTTCAGGCTCGTACAGATAACAAATTCCAGCTTCCAGCAACTGGAGGACGAAAGGAAAAGGAGGATGACAGTGACGCAAACCCTGGCCACCTCGGAAAAAGATTTGGTAGAGCTGAAGAAAAAACTAACCGAGGAGGAACAAGCTCGCAAGAGTGCAGACTCGGCCTTGGAAGGCGCGCAACGGCAAGCCGAGGACCAGAGGAAGCGCTTGCGCGATGCGAATGAAGAATTGAAGAAGGCCATGGAACAGGTGGTAGTCTTTAAAAAACATCTGGAGGAAACCCAAAAGTTAAGGGAACAAGTTGAAAAATCCAAGAAGGAAGCCGAGAGGGCGAAGGTTGAGGCCGAGAAGGAGAGGGACGAGGCCGAACAAAGAGGTTATGACCTCGGAGTGGCTGAGACTGAAGAAACCCTCAGGGCTGAGGTCCCAGCAGTATGCCGCATTTACTGTGCCCAAACTTAGGATGAAGCCCTCAACCGAGCTGGGGTTGAGGCTTCGTCTGAGTTGAGGAAGGCAGTGAATGTGTTTTACCCTCTTGCAATCCAAGTCTCAGACCCTCCTTTTTATCAAGCTGAGGTGACTTCAACAACCACTGATCCTAACCCAGTAGTATCACCTCAGGCACCTCCTCTTTCGAGCCAACAGGAACCGGCCAAAGAGAGCATTGTTCCCCAAGGCGCACCGTTGGATAAAGCTGCAGCCGTTCCCGAGGTAGAAAAGGCTTCCCAAGAATTTCAGCAAGATTTGGTCTCTACAGTCATGTCAGCTGAGGGAGCTGCTAAGGCCATAGAAGGAACAACTACCTCGGAGGCAGACAAAACAGCCAACCAAACTTCCAAGCTTCAAATAAAGTTGAAAAAGTAGGCCTTATCTTGTAATTTAATTAGAACTTTTGTAAGGGATTTTGTTCCCATTTAGTTGTTGTTGTTGCTATTTATTATCTTTTTATAGACATATCTTAATGAAGAATGCATTTTCACTTTTTGGAGTTAGTTTAATTTGCGTTTATTTCATTTTTGTGTTGTTTGCTTAATCATTTCAGTTTGAGTGATTCCACCCTGATTGTCCTTTGTTTATGTAAGAGGAAAAGTATAACTTACCCACATACTAACAGTTAGTAGCCAAAACGGATGATAATCAATAGGATTATGGCATCACATAGATGCATTTCAGACACCTATATATCCGTTCTAATAAACTGAAACTTAAGGAAGCGTTCAAGAGTTGGGTAAAATTAAGTCTAAATTACTTTAATTATATATATTAAATAATGTCCCCAGGCCTATTGGGACTATTTCTTCAACAAATAATTGAGAACCCTGCAATCCGAGGACGTATTTAAGGGTTTATTATTTTGAAATGACAAAGTTTATGTGGCATTAGCACTTTGATAACAAGAGGCCGTATTAGTTTCCATTGAACCCACTGAGCGCTTTAACAGATATCATAGTGTATCAATTTTCACTAAATCTGTGGTCTAAGGACCTGACATAACTTAATTTCTGTTTAATACTTCACAAAATGCCATAGGGTATTAATTTCCACTAAATTTGTGGTCCGAGGAACCTGACATAACTTAGTTTCTGTTTAATACTTCACAAGATGTCATAGGGTATTAATTTCCACTAAGTTTATGGTCCGAGGAACCTAATATAACTTAGTTTCTGTTTAATACTTCACAAGATGTCATAGACATAACTTAGTTTCTGTTTAATACTTCACAAGATGTCATAGGGCATTAATTTCCACTAAGTTTGTGGTCCGAGGAACCTGACATAACTTAGTTTCTGTTTAATACTTCAAAAGATGTCATAGGGTATTAATTTCCACTAAGTTTGTGATCCGAGAAACTTGACATAACTTAGTTTCTGTTTAATACTTCAAAAGATGTCATAGGGTATTAATTTCCACTAAATTTGTGGTCCGAGGAACCTGACATAACTTAGTTTCTATTTAATACTTCACAAGATGTCATAGGGTATTAATTTCCACTAAGTTTGTGGTCCGAGGAACCTGACATAACTTAGTTTCTATTTAATACTTCACAAAATGTCATAGGGTATTAATTTCCACTAAGTTTGTGGTCCGAGGAACCTGACATAACTTAGTTTCTATTTAATACTTCACAAGATGTCATAGGGTATTAATTTCCACTAAGTTTGTGGTATACTTCACAAGATGTCATAGGGTATTAATTTCCACTAAGTTTGTGGTCCGAGGAACCTGACATAACTTAGTTTTCGTTTAATACTTCACAAGATGTCATAGGGTATTAATTTCCACTAAGTTTGTGATCCGAGGAACCTGACATAACTTAGTTTCTGTTTAATACTTCACAAGATGTCATAGGGTATTAATCTCCACTAAGTTTTTGGTCCGAGAAACCTGACATAACTTAGTTTCTGTTTAATACTTCAAAAGATGTCATAGGGTATTAATTTCCACTAAGTTTGTGGTTCGAGGAACCTGACATAACTTAGTTTCTGTTTAATACTTCACAAGATGTCATAGGGTATTAATTTCCACTAAGTTTGTGGTCCGAGGAACCTGACATAACTTAGTTTCTGTTTAATACTTCTCAGATATGGAAACACATTGTAAATGGTTGGCATGAATTAAAATGAATTCAAACTAGATTATTTTCATTAATAATAATACCTCTTGAGATTGTTTACATTCCAAAGGTGGAGTACAGCTCTTTCATCTAGGTTTTCCAGGTAATAGGCCCCTATCCCAGCTATTGAAGTAATCCGATAAGGTCCTTCCCAGTTAGGCCCCAATTTTCCCCAAGCTGGATTCTTAGTGTTTCCCAGAACTTTCCTCAGCACCAGGTCTCCTATAGCTAACGGCCTCAACTTTACATTAGTATCATAACCTTGCTTGAGTTTATGCTGGTAATAAGCCAATTGGACCATTGCATTCTCCCTTCGCTCTTCGATCAAATTTAAACTTTTTTCTAACAGCCTGTCATTACCATCCGAGGTAAATGTACTAGTCCTTAACGTTGGGAAACCGGTTTCTAGAGGGATGACGGCCTCAGCTCCATATGTCATTGAAAAAGTAGTCTCTCCTGTTGACTTTCGGGGCGTTGTTCGATACGTCTAAAGGACGTGCGGCAATTCCTCCACCCATTTTCCTTTCGCATCATCCAGCCTCTTTTTAAATCCACTTACGATAGCTTTGTTAACGGCTTCAGCTTGCCCGTTCCCTTGAGGATAAGCCGGAGTGGAATATCTATTCTTAATACCCAAGCCTGAACAGTATTGCCTGAAGGCTTTACTATCAAATTGTAGGCCATTATCCGAGATAAGAGTATGTGGAGTTCCAAACTGCGTCACGATGTTCTTCCAGATGAACCTCTTGACATCAACGTCTCTGATGTTAGCCAAAGACTCAACCTCGACCCACTTATTGAAATAATCTGTGCCGACCAGCAGATACCTTTTGTTTCCTGACGCCTTAGGAAAAGGACCTACGATATCTAAGCCCCACTGAGCGAATGGCCAAGGGCTAGAGAGGGGATTAAGAATTCCTCCCGGCTGGTGGATGCTAGGAGCGAATCTTTAACATTGGTCACACTTTCTGACATACTCCTGCGCTTCCTTCTACATATTCGGCCACCAGTATCCTTGAGTTAAGGCCCTGTGAGATAGGGACCTTCCCCCCGTGTGGCTACCACAAATTCCTTCATGCAGTTCCTCTAAAAGTGACTTTGACATCTCGGGGTGTATACAAAGCAGATACGGCCCAGAAAAAGAGCGTTTATACAACTTTTTGTCCTCGGATAACCAAAACCGAGGAGCTTTCCTTTGTACTTTCTCAGCTTCTACTTTTTCTTCAGGCAAGGTATCACTTTCGAGGAATTTCATTATGGGGTCCATCCAGCTCAACGCTAGGTTGACTTGATGTACCTGAAGCACGTCCTTCCCTGCAGGCATGGGGGTGCACAAATCCTCAACGATTATCACTCTAGGAAAATTCCGTGCCGAAGAAGTGGCAAGGGTTGCCAAGGAATCAATGTGGGTATTTTCACCTCGGGGGATATGCGACAAATCAAAAGATTGAAATTTTGTTTGTACGCGCTTAACCTGGCTCAAATATTCTTGCATTCTTGCATCTTGGGCTTCCAATTCTCCTCTCACCTGGCCAACTATCAATCTTGAATCCGAGAACACTGCCACTACTTTTCCTCTAATTTTCTGGACCATACTCATCCCCATCAACAAGGCTTCATATTCTGCTTCGTTGTTCGTGGCTGAGAATCCCAGTCTCAAGGACTTCTCAATGATGATCTTTTCGGGGGATACCAGAACTAGCCCCACTCCTGCTCCCCGTTGATTTGCTGCACCATCCACATATACTTTCCAAGATGAGTTGCCTTGCGTGGAAATCAGGCCAACCTATTTTTCATCCATGTCACATTGCTTCATCTCAACTTCTTCTAGGAGCTCGGCAAACTCCGCTACTAAATTGGCGAGGACCTGGCCTTTCACGGAGGTGCGAGGCATATACTTGATGTCGAAAGCTCCTAGGATTGTGCCCCACTTAGCAATCCTCCCTGTATAGTTTGCGCTTCTGAGTACGGATTTGAGGGGTAGCTGAGTTAGGACCACTACGGTGTGCACCTGAAAGTAATGCGGGAGCTTGCGAGTTACATGCACTAATGCCAAGATGACCTTTTCTAACGATAAGTATCTCACCTCGGCCTCATGATGTGACTTGCTTACATAATAAACTGGCCTTTGAACGCCACTGTCCTCTCGTATCAGAACAAAACTCACAGCATGCGGGGCCACCGCCAAGTAGGCAAACAGGACTTCGTCCACCTCAGGGCTGGACATAATAGGTGGCCGAGATAGATACTCTTTCAACTGCTGAAATGCTACAGCGCATTCCTCGGTCCACTCAAATCCTTTCCATTTATGCAATAAACGAAAGAAAGGTCTGCACCTATCAGCTGACCTGGAGATAAATCTGTTAAAAGCGGCAGTCATTCCTGTCAGTTTCTGCACCTCCTTCGGATTCCAAGGTGCTTGTAAATCGTGAATAGCCTTTATCTGGTTTGGGTTCACCTCAATTTCCCTATGAGTCACCATATACCCCAAGAACTTTCCAGAACTCACACTAAAGGAACACTATGAGGCATTCAGGCGTAGCTTATGCTTTCTTAGGATTTCAAAAATATTCGTAAGATCTTCCACATGGCTGGACACCACCTTGCTCTTTACCACCATATCATCGATATAGACTTCAATGTTCCTACCTAGCTGTGGTTCGAACATTTTAGTCATCATCCGTTGGTAAGTAGACCCCGCATTTTTCAATCCAAAGGGCATTACTTTATAATGATAGTTTCCAATGGGTGTGACAAAAGCTGTCTTATCTTGGTCATCCACTGCTAACGGTATCTGATGATATCCTTGGAATGCGTCCAAAAAACTCATCCAAGGATGACCGACTGTTGCATCTACCCACTGATCTATCTTCGGCATAGGAAAAGGATCCTTAGGACAAGCCTTATTGAGGTCCGTGAAGTCCACGCACACTCGCCATTTCCCAGTCTTCTTTTTCACCACCACTGTATTAGTTAGCCATTGAGGGTAAAACACTTCTTTGATAACCCCGGCTTGCTTGAGCTTGGCCACTTCAGCTCTAACAGCTTCGGCGTGTTCCTTTGATGGTCGCCGAGGTGGCTGTCTTTTCGGAACAATGGAAGGATTCACATTGAGGTGATGACAGATGAAGTTCGGATCTATTCTCGGGGCTTCATATGGACTCCAGGCAAACACGTCGATATTCTTTCTGAGGAACTTCACCAGCTGCTCCTTCTCTTGTGAAGGCAATTTAACCCCAACTTGGAATAATTTCTCAGGATCATCAGTAACAATTACCCTCTCCAGATCTTCACATCTTGCTTCATCGGCCAACGCGTTTAAGGGTAATGCTGGGGCTGTTAATTGCTATAAACTATTATCGACGGTAGCCGAGGCCTCCGCCTCTGGCCGATGTTGAATTGCTGCAACCAGGCATTGCCGAGCAACAGCCTGGCTTCCAACTATCTCCAAAACTTGGTCTCCGGATAGGTACTTTACCTTCTGGTGTAGGGTAGAGGAGACTGCCCCCAGAGTATGGAGCCAAGGTCGGCCCATAATAGCGGTGTACGGAGAGAAAACATCTACAACTATGAAGTCTACCTCCACTACATCCGTACCGGCCTGCACAGGTAGCCTTATCTGACCTTTTGGGACAACCATTCTTCCTTCAAAACTCACCAGAGGTGAATTGTAAGTCGTCAAGTGATCAGGCTTCAAACCTAGCCCGTTGTATAAGTCAGGGTACATTATATCAGCAGCGCTGCCCTGGTCAACCATTACCCTTCTCACATCGTACCCGCCTATTCTCAGAGTAACCACCAGAGCATCATCATGTGGCTGTATGGTTCCCACTTTGTCTTCATCTGAAAAGCCCAAAACCAGTGGAACGTCCATCCTGGCTCTTTTAGACGTTGAGCCACACTCCCCAGCTGGAGATCGGGATATTGATAGTATCCTAGAAGGGCATGAACCAGTCCTCCTCGGAGCAGCAAAAATGACATTGATTGTTCCAAGGGGGAGCCCGAGGAAGCATCGCCCCGCATCTCCGAACCTGCCAAGCCAGCTCGGCCACTGGAGTTGTGCAGTAGATGCTTCAACTTTCCTTCTCGGACTAATTGCTCCAGATGGTCCCATAAATTCCTACAGTCCTCAGTTGTGTGTCCGTGGTCTTAGTGGTAGTGGCAATAGAGATTCTGGTCACGTCTCGTAGGATCTCCTGCCATCTTATTGGGCCACTTAAAAAATGGTTCATTCCTGATCTTCTCCAATACTTGCTGCGCAGGTTCCCGAAACACAGCATGAACCTCCTGGATGTTGGCAGAACCTGATTGCCCAACAAAGTCCCTTCGCGGCCGGTTATTGTTGTACCGGTCCGACCTGAAATCCCTCCTCTCCTGAGGGATTACCTTAGCCTTTCCTTTTTCCTACAATTGGTCTTCTTCAACTCTTTTGTACTTGTCAATCCTATCCATCAGTTGATGCACACTGGTGACAGGTTTATCAGTTAAAGATTTCCTCAAATCATGCTCGGCTGGAAGACCAGCCTTGAAAGTACTTATAGCCACATCGTCATGCTCTCCCTCTATCTCATTAAACATCTCCCAGTATCTGTCCGAATAAGCTTTAAGAGTCTCACCCTCTCACATGGACATAGACAGCAAAGACCTCAAAGGCCGAGGAACCCTACTGTAGGTAATAAAGCGAGCGTCAAAAGCTCGGGTAAGTTTCTTGAAGGAATCTATAGAATTATCCCTTAAACCGTTAAACCACCTCATCGCCACCGGGCCTAAACTTGACGGAAAGACTTTACACATAAAAATTTCATCTCTGGAGTAGATAGCCATCTTTTGGCTGAAATGGCTAACGTGTTCTACCGGGTCAGTCCAACCATTATATGGGGTGAATGTAGGCTAATGAAATCACCGAGGAAGATTCGCATCCTCAATATTTCTTGTGAAGGGTGACTTGGAAACTTGGCTTAGAGCTTTGTTCATGGCGTTATTCCCCAAGCCCCTACTTGGCGGACTTTTGTGCTTACGTTGACGGTGGTACTCCTCCTCATAGGTAAAAGTCTCACTGGGCAGGGTTCTAGATCTTCGTCTATAACTAGCACCATCTGTCTCCTCGGAGGAAGGCCCGGAGCTGGGCGGCGAACATCTTCGTCGAGCATGACGCAACTCTCTTCTCAATTCGTCAGTTTCACGTTGCATGTCTCTATCATTCTTTGCATGGGAGACATGACTCTTCCCTCGAGACTAACTCTTGCTGGTATGAGTCGTGCGTACACTTCCCTTACGGCCCTCTCTCCTTTCGAGGCTCCGGTGTGGATTGCCATGCTGGGAGCCCCTTGATTCTGCTTGGCGCGGGTTAGCATCTATCTGGTGTAGCCCAGCTGCTATCTGGTGTGGACCTGCTTCCTCCATTGTAAACGTTGCAACTGAATTTCCTTTGGCCTAAATCAAGCTCTTCCCACAGATGGCGCCAATTGTAGAGACTAAAATTGTATTGACCCCAAAACAGGAATGGGCTCAAATGTTAACGGTCCACATAATAAATTTATAGAGCGTGGATAGAAGAGCTAGATTTCTTTCAGAGGAAAAGCGATTAAACAGGACGATTTATTGTGATATAATACAAACAAGATTATCAGATTTTATCCTCGGAATCAACTATGTTGTTTTTCTTTTCTATGGTTTTCTTTCAGAAGTCTATTGTATCAGAGTCCCGATCTCCTTCTCAATGCGTTCTTCCATGTTATATACTGCCATCTTGGTGTCATCTTTGCCACACACGTGTAGGTTGGATTTGGGGGATCCCTTCCTGTCCCATCCAACACTTCCTGGAAACCTCAACCAGCAGCTGTAAGGTTGCTTCATCACTGTTCAGGCATCACCTCCATATTAATGCGGTCAGAGAGTTAGTTGGAAGGCATTTAATGTGGAGGTAGCAGCCTTACAGATATTTGTTTACCTCTCCTGTCTTTCCCCTGGTCTAATATCCCGTCTTTTGCTGTGGTGCAACTCTGAAGTAAGTCTGTGATAGTATGACACTCTAATTCACCTCGGCTACACGCTACCAAGAACACTTTTATCCTCGGACACTTATTGGACTCATCTCATGTTGTCTTTACTCCTCTCTTAGCTTTGTTCTCTTCACAGTCTTATTTGGGCCTCCTCGGATGGTCTAACATCCTCGGATTGGGTTTTAGGCCCAGTTGGCATGGCTTTAATAGTACCTCCTGATTAATTGACCCCCACAAAGCCCAAATATTAGCTAACAAATAAAATAATTTTTTTTTTTTATCAAATGAAAGACAAGAAAAAAAAGAGAAAAATGTTATGTCCAAAACATTTTTCAAAACATTTTTACAAAAAAAATCTTAAGCAACAAGTTGTTACAGGCTGTTATTGATGAGAAAAAAAATTAATTCTAATAGTAGGTTTAAATTAGAATAATTAACAATTTAACCTAGAATTTGTTGTGAAAAATATTGTAGATGTAGCACTTCTCAAAAAAAAAAAAAAAAAGTTCACAACATTTTTTACAATAGTTGAGTTGGCAAACTTACTAGTTCTCATTTAGGTCCACTACTAACATCATTTTTTTACTTAACATCTGTAGTTGCACGATTTTCCTGGCCCAAATCTTATTGATCTGGCCTTGGCCCAAAGCGCAACCCACAATGAATATTTGTAGAGGATGGGTCAAAGAACTTCGCCTCAGTGAGCCTGTTCGGTCTGATACATGGACAATATAGTTGCAGAAAATAAAAACACAAGAATGGATCTCCCCGTGTGATTCTATTTCTTCCGTTCTTAATACAGTTTTTTCTCCCTCCTTTCTTTGAGGGACTCCACTACATTATATAGTTCCCCTCCTCTCATCTCAACCTTACACTTGTCGATCATCTAAGCATCTACTTGAGCACCTGTCCCATCAGACGCCCTCATCTCTCCCTTTGTGAGTTGCAGAGGCCAAGGTGGTACTGTTCAGGGGTCTTTTCCTCATTAATGCGGCCAAGAGGATGGTTGGGGCGCAATTAATGTGGTGGTGGCAGCTTTCCATGAGATATTTTGGATTTTATTCATTTTATATGTTGGGAGGATGAACTGAAATGGATGGGGAGAGTTCCTCGTCTGGACTTTGTGATGTCCGAAGAGGAGTTACTCCTCGGACAGGTTTCCTTAGCGTTATTGGGGTTGAGTAATGCTTCATATGTGGTTTCTCTTCGGAAAGGACGCTCCTCGGACGGGCCTGGATTTGGAATAGCCCATTATTTTTGGGCCGGGCCCCACAATAGCCCCTCAAAACTCCGGTTTTTATCTCCTTCCCAGGAGAAAAGCGGGGTTTTGATGTTAGTGAGAGGATGGAAATAAAGAGAGCTTGGGGCGCGCGTGCGGACCGTTACTTTTGACGCGTTACAATTTACGAGGCGTGGTCATTAACTTCTGGAGGCGTTATGTTCCCTTCATCCAACGGTGTGGCGTGGATCGAACGGCCATCGTTTCTTCTCGTATTTTTAGGCAGGAATGATCTTTTCTCTCTCCTCCCGGCTATATAAGACGTCAGAGGGGTTCAGTTCTTTTTATCTGCATTTCATAAACCTCAGAGGCTTCCAGAGAACTCCATCGAACCCCAGAGACATACGAATACTTGCGCCCGTTACTCCTCTGTAGCCGTCTTTCGTGAAGCGTTCCTTCCAGGAGAGATTTCCAGGCGTCCCATTGAGCGTCTTGCGAAGGTACCAGTACATTTCGTTCATCTCGCCGTTTCAATTCCCTCCTCGGACTCTACTTTTATTCTCAGTCCTTACTTTCGTTTCCCCAGTTCAGTTCAGATGGGTAGATTTGAGAAATTAGTAAACACTCCAGCCGCTATGGAGGCCTTTAGGGCTAAATACCACATTCCCCCGGGGGTTGGGTTGCAGTACTGTCCTCTTGAAGGAGTATTGACAGAGAGAGGTATGGGAGAAGTTGTTATCCCTATGATTGCTTTTATAGAGGGAGGGATGACACTTCCCATGCGTAGGATTACAAGGGAATACCTGTTCAACCATAGGTTGACGCCGTATCAGTGTGCCCCGAATATGTTCAAGATACTAGGCTGTGTAGATGTCTTAGACGAGCGGATGAATCTAGGCCTTACTTGGCACGATGTGGCTTATCTGTACGAATGTCACCGCCTCGGGGATGATGGGTATTATCTTAAATCCCGGAACGAGGACGTTAGGTTGATCTCTTGTCTCCCAGTATCCAATAAGACCGTGAAGAATGACTTCCTTATTGCTTCTGGGGAGTGGTCCGACGGTATTCATTGTCCAACTCGGGCAGGAACCCCAGGTGCGACGTTTTTAGGATCGGTCCTTTTTGGGAAAGGATTTAGTATTGAGAGTTTATTTTTCTTGCTTTCTTTGTAATTGGAAAATTTCATGATCTAACCCCACTTTTCTTGGTTGCTTGCAGATAAAGTTCACGTCGCTCCTCGGCTAAACTTTGTGAACGTGCCAGCGTTGAACTACCTTCTTAGGTCGGAGATTTACGTTTCCGAGGACAGACAGTTGCGTGCGGCCAATCTGGTTCTGGGCTATCAACCTCTGAGCAGCTCTTTCCAGGCTATCGGCCACGCTATAAGGGCTGGCAGTCCGAGGTTGGCTAGGATTGACGTGTCCAAGGACGGGTTCCTAGCTGAACACGATCTGCCACCAGTTGTGTTGCCTGGTGTTAGAAATCCCTACTTAGCAGAGCAGCTACCTCCGCCAAACGAGCCTGGTGTTGCCGTTCAGGTTGAAGAGGAAACTGAATCATCTCGTCTTTCCCTTGAGGAAGAGATAGACGAGTTTTATTTTGAGGAGGAAGTTCAGCAAACCCCTTTGGTGGAACTTTCCGGTCCTGAAGGAGAGCGGGACCGACATTCTGCAGTTGGCGCTCCTTCCATTGTTATCTGCTCGGAAGATACTTCGGACGAAGAGACAGAGCCCATGGTAGGAAAGGGAAAGTCTCTGAAGGAGCTGATGGCCTCCCGAGGGAAAGGCCAGTCATCGAAGGGACCACCTCCATCACAAGTCAAAACCCTTCCTCCTGTGGTCCCTCAGGGCATTTCGGAACCTGGCCTTAAGGCTAATCCGGACCTGAAGAAGAAGAGGCCAGTTGACACCACTGAGGAGGGTGAGGTGGCTGCTCAGCCGACCAAGCAGCAAAAGACTGCTCGGGCACCAAGGAGCAGAAGGGGCAACTCCTCGGAGAATCGGGACGAGGAGAGCCTTGCGGAGGTACGAGTTGCCCCGCGTGTATGGAGCCCCAAGTTGGAGCTGGATGGGGTTGCCATCCCCTACAATGCTTCGGTCCGAGAGTACAACCGAGGCTGGGCAGGGTATGTGGCCGAGGCTTTAGAGCAACCCCTACTCCTTCCTTGGGATATGGAGGCTTATAGGCGGTTCTCTCAGCCCGAGATCTTCCTATCCCTTAAAAGGGACCTCGCGATGGTAAGTAACCCTTCTACTGCTTCATTAAGAGGGACCCCCTCTCTTTTTTTTTTTTTTTTTTTAAAGCAATCTTGTTTCGTTCGTAGATCACTCAGCAGGTATTTGTGGCTGAGGAATTCTGCCGAGGTAATCGTAATCGGGCTGAGGCTGAGACCCAGGCTCGGACGGAGATGGAGAAAGCCTTGGGGTCCCTTAAGCACGATCACCTTAAACTCACGGACGAGTTCAAGGAGTCGGAGAAACGGCGCAAAAGTGCAGAGGCTGGTCTGAAGAGTGCCGAGACCCAGGCGGAGGACCAGCGCAAAGAGCTGTACTCGACACAGATTGACCTCGCCACCGAGAGGCAGGCAGTGCAGGATCTCAAGACTGCCCTGTAAAAAGTCGAGGATGAGCTGAGGCGGGTCAAAGAGGAGGCCCAGCTGGTCCGAGAGGCTGCAGAGGCTGAAAAGAATGCTGCTCGCCAGCTCGGGGCCGCAGAAACGGAGGCGAGGCTATCCGAGGAGATCCCCGAGGTGTGCAGGGATTACTGCAGTATTTCATGGGCTCATGCTCTTGATGCTGCAGGAGTTCCTGCGGATTCGGCACTAAGACTGCCCGAGAACATCTTCTATCCTCCGGAGATCCGAGAGAATCCTGATGACGCCCAAGTGGCCTCAGAGCAGGACCTGGCGGCGTCTGATGCCGTCCTTGTGCCTGATATGACGAAGGATCCCGCCGCAGACTCTACCATCGAGGTTCCTCCCCCTCAGCCCGAGCAGAAAGAAGATCCTCCTGTTAAGGCTTAGCCCTTTAGGCTTTTGATCTTTGTACCCCTTTTTTTTTTTTTTTTTTGAATGTGAGTCGTCCTATTTTTCCATTCTTCTGTAAGGACATCTCTTTCTAATGTACTCGGAATATTAATATAAAATGTTCGCTTTGCTTACTATGGATGTATGTCAATAGCGCTTCTTTTTTTTTTTTTTTTTTTTTTTTTTTTTTTTTTTTTTTTTTTTTTAAGCATTTGCAACGATGTAGATATAGGCAAATAGTCAAAATAAAATGGGTTTTTGGGCTGCGCATTTGAGGGTTGCGATGGTGCCAGACTGCGCGCACGTATTAAAATGATTTCCTTTAAGTAATAATCTCCCAATCTATCATAAGTAATAATTTCCCCTAAGTCTGTGGTCCGAGGAGCCATGCAGGATTTAGGTTCTGTTTAAAACTTATAAAAATTGTCATGAGTAATAATTTCCCCTAAGTCTGTGGTCCGAGGAGCCATGCAGGACTTAGGTTCTGTTTAAAACTATGAATAGTTGCCTTAAGTATTAATTTCCCCTAAGTCTGTGGTCCGAGGAGCCATGCAGGACTTAGGTTCTGTTTAAAACTTATAGAAATTGTCATGAGTAATAATTTCCCCTAAGTCTGTGGTCCGAGGAGCCATGCAGGACTTAGGCTCTGTTTAAAACTATGAATAGTTGCCTTAAGTATTAATTTCCCCTAAGTCTGTGGTCCGAGGAGCCATGCAGGACTAAGGTTCTGTTTAAAACTTATAAAAATTGTCATGAGTAATAATTTCCCCTAAGTCTGTGGTCCGAGGAGCCATGCAGGACTTAGGTTCTGTTTAAAACTATGAATAGTTGCCTTAAGTATTAATTTCCCCTAAGTCTGTGGTCCGAGGAGCCATGCAGGACTTAGGTTCTGTTTAAAACTTATAAAAATTGTCATGAGTAATAATTTCCCCTAAGTCTGTGGTCCGAGGAGCCATGCAGGACTTAGGTTCTGTTTAAAACTATGAACAGTTGTCAGTGGACCAGCAAGCAACGGATAGTCATGAAAGAAAACGTATGCTAAACCATTCTTATTAATAATAATATCTTCTGAGGTTATTTACATTCCATGGTCGAGGTACAGGCTTTTCATCCAAATCTTCTAGGTAGTAGGCGCCTATTCCGGCCACGGATGTGAAACGGTATGGTCCCTCCCAATTGGGCCCCAACTTGCCCCAAGAGGGGTTCTTCGCGCTGCCAAGAATCTTCCTCATCACGAGGTCACCTGGACCCAGAGGCCGCAGTTTGACGTTAGCATCGTACCCTTGTCTCAGCTTCTGGTGGTAATAGGTCATATGAATCATCGCTTTTTCTCTTCTTTCTTCGGCTAGGTCCAGACTCCGTTCCAATAAACTGTCGTTATCGTTTGGGGTAAACGATCTAGACCTCAGTGTGGGAAAGTTGTTCTCAATCGGGAGCACGGCCTCAGCCCCATAAGTCATTGAGAAGGGGGTCTCACCGGTCGATCGTCGCGGCGTCATCCGATAAGTCCATAAGATGTGGGGGAGTTCCTCTACCCATCTCCCCTTTGCCTCGTCTAGTCTCTTCTTCAGTCCGTTCACTATGACCTTGTTCACGGCCTCGACCTGCCCATTTCCTTGAGGGTAGGCGGGGGTGGAATATCGGTTAATGATTCCAAACTCGCGGCAATACTCCCTAAAGTTCTTATTGTCGAACTGCAGACCATTGTCGGAAATGAGTGTCCGCGGAGTCCCGAAGCGGGTGATGATGTTCCTCCAGATGAATTTTTGGGCGTCCACGTCCCTAATGTTGGCTAAGGGTTCAGCTTCCACCCATTTAGTGAAGTAATCAGTTCCGACTATTATGTATCGCTTGTTCCCCGCAGCTTTGGGGAAAGGTCCGACTATATCAAGGCCCCATTGTGCGAACGGCCATGGGCTAGAGAGGGGGTTGAGAACCCCTCCGGGTTGGTGGATATTCGGGGCGAATCTTTGGCACTGGTCGCACTTCTTAGCGTATTCTTGGGCCTCTCTTTGCATGTTCGGCCACCAGTACCCTTGGGAGAGTGCCCTGTGCGCCAGCGACCTTCCTCCGGTGTGGCTTCCTCAAATCCCCTCGTGCAACTCCTCGAGTAAAGATACAGACTCTTCTGGATGCACGCAGAGTAGGTACGGTCCAGAGTAAGAGCGTCGATATAGTTTGTGGTCCTCTGATAGCCAGAACCGAGGAGCATTCCTACGTATCTTCTCGGCTTCCAGTTTTTCCTCCGGTAAGAGGTCGTTTTGGAGGAAGCTCTTTATGGGGTCCATCCAGCTGGGACTTTTTCTGATCTGATGGACCTGAGCCGGGTTTCTGCCGACGGGACTTGCCTGTGCCAGATCTTCAACAAGGATCATTCGCGGCAGATTATGCGCCGAGGACGTGGCGAGAGTGGCCAGCAAGTCTGCATGGGTGTTTACGCTCCTGGAAATGTGCGTCAGACTGAAGGATTCAAAACTCGTCTGTAGCCGTTTGACTTGTCCCAGATACTCTTGCATCCTAGTATCTCGAGCTTCCAGCTCACCCATCACTTGTCCGACAACCAGTCTGGAGTCCGAGAACGCTTCTATTATTCTTCCGCCCAATCTTTGAACCATCATCATCCCTTGAAGTAAGGCTTCGTATTCGGCTTCATTGTTCGTAGCCGAGAATCCGAGCCTCAATGATTTTTCAATGGCGGCACCGTCCGGGGATATTAAAACTATCCCAACTCCTGACCCCCTCTGGTTAGCTGCGCCATCTACATAGACCTTCCAATGCGTGTTCCTCCCTGTTGAAATCGCACCAACCGACTTTCCATCCATGTCTTTCTTCTCGGTTATTGTTTCTATAGAGGGCTCAGCAAACTCCGCTACCAAGTCTGCGAGGACCTGTCCTTTGATAGAGGATCTGGGCATATATTTAATATCAAAGGCCCCCAAAAGCGCACTCCACATGGCGATCCTTCCGGTGTAGTCAGCGCTTCGAAGCACTGCTCGAAGGGGAAGCTGAGTTAGAACGATGACCGTGTGCGCCTGAAAGTAATGAGGAAGTTTTCGGGTTGCATGCACTATCGCCAGAATTGCCTTTTCTAAAGGTAGGTATCGCACCTCGGCCTCATGTAGTGATTTGCTCACATAGTACACCGGTCGCTGCACCCCATTATCATCCCGTATCAGTACCAGGCTTACAGCGTGGGGGGCTACGGCGATGTAGGCAAACAGCACCTCATCTGCCTCAGGGCTGGACATGATGGGTGGTCGGGACAGGTAGTCTTTAAGCTGTTGGAAAGCCTGAACGCAATCCTCCGACCATTCGAACTCTTTCCACTTGTTTATCAGGAGGTAGAAAGGCCGACATCGATCCGCTGATCGCGATATGAACCGGTTCAACGCCGCAATCATGCCAGTGAGCTTCTGTACTTCCTTCGGATTCCGAGGAGCCTGTAGGCTGTTAATGGCTTTGATTTGGTCGGGACTTACTTCTATTCCCCTGTGGGTGACCATATACCCTAGGAACTTCCCAGACCCGACCCCGAATGAACATTTGGAGGCATTCAGCCGCAACCGGTGCTCCCTTAATATAGTGAAGATTGTTCCGAGGTCCTTCACGTGCTCGGACACCCTTTTACTCTTCACAACCATATCGTCTATATAAACCTCAATGATCTTGCCCAGTTGTGGTTCAAACATCCGAGTCATCATCCTTTGGTAGGTTGAGCCTGCGTTCTTTAGCCCAAACGGCATCACCTTATAATGATAATTTCCGATGGGCGTCATGAAAGCCGTTTTCTCTTGGTCCTCTAGCGCAAGGGGTATCTGATGATAGCCCTGGAAGGCGTCTAGGAAGCTCATTCGAGGGTGCCCCACGGTTGCATCCACCAATCGATCAATTCGGGGTAGGGGGAATGGGTCCTTTGGGCACGCCTTGTTCAGGTCCGTGAAGTCCACGCAGACCCTCCATTTCCCTGTCTTCTTCTTTACCACCACAGTGTTTGCCAACCATTCCGGGTAAAAGACCTCTTTAATAGCCCCTGCTCTTTTTAGTTTTGCCACTTCGTCTTTTACGGCACCAGCATGTTCCTTTGAAGGGCGTCGGGGCGGCTGCTTCTTCGGAGTGGAAGAGGGGTTGACGTTCAGGTGGTGACAAATAAGGCTAGGATCAACGCCCGGGGCGTCGTAGGCGTCCCATGCGAACACGTCGACATTTTCTCTAAGAAATCTGACCAGTTCCTCCTTTTCTTGAGAGGGCAATTCAGAGCCGACCAGAAAGAACTTCTCCGGGTCGTCGTTGACAGCGATTTTATCTAAACTTTCACACCTTATCTCCTCGGCTAGTCCATCGTCTTGTTCTGCCGAAGCGGCTGATTGCTATAAACTTTCAGGGGCCGAGGACTCGGCATGGGTCCGATGTAAGACGGCGGCCACCATACACTGCCTGGATATAGCCTGATCTCCTCGGATCTCATCTACTTGTCCTCTGGATGGGTATTTTACTTTTTGGTGAAGTGTGGAGGCCACGGCCTCTAGGGCATGGATCCACGGCCTTGCAACTATTGCGGTGTAAGGTGAATAAGCGTCGACCACAATAAAATTTACCTCCACTATCTCCGCCCCAGTCTGCACGGGTAGTCGGATTTGCCCTTTTGGCGTAACAGTCCTTCCCTCGAAACTGAGAAGGGGAGAGTCGTAAGCTGTCAAATCTTCCGGCTTCAGGTTCAGCCCCTTGTATAGATCGGGGTACATTATCTCTACTGCACTTCCCGAATCCACCAACACCCTTTTCACGTCGAAGCCCCCAATCCTCAGCGTGACCACCAAGGCATCATCGTGAGGTTGAATAGTTCCTCTCTTATCCTCATCCGAGAATCCCAGTATCAAAGAGCTTCCCTTTTTTGACCTCTTGGGTTCCCTTTGCCTGCCCTCGGAGAGGAGCCGATCCACAGCTAACACCCTGGGGATGGGTGGCCCCGTTCTTCCTGGTGCAGCGAGAATGACATGTATCGTCTCGGTGGGGGGTCTTAAGGACACGTTCTTTCGAGGCTCTTGTGCTGCTTGGCCGGGATGGCCACTCGATGGGTGCAGCAGGTGGCGCAACTTTCCTTCTCGGACCAACTGATCTAGGTGATTCCATAGATTCCTGCAGTCCTCAGTAGTATGCCCGTTGTCCTGATGATAGTGGCAGTACAGGTTATGGTTACGTTTGGAAGGGTCTCCAGCCATCTTCCCCGGCCACCTGAAATAGGGCTCACCCCTTAATTTCTCCAGTACCTGTTGTACTGGTTCTCTGAATACGGCGTTCACTGTTTGCGGGATGCTCTGCCCAGCCTGTCGCGAAAAATCTCTCCTCGGCTGACCAGGGTTGTGTCGTTCTGACCTGAAATCAGTCGCTTTGGGGGGGATAACCTTCTCCTTTCCCCTCCCTTGCAGCTGATCTTCCTCCACCCTTTTGTATTTGTCGATCCTATCCCTCAACTGATCAACGTTGGCAACCGGTTTACCAGTGAGGGACTTCCTTAAGCCATGGTCGGTGGGGAGCCCGCTTTTGAATGTGCTGATAGCGACAGCATCATGGTTGTCATCCAGGTCGTTATACACTTCCCAGTATCTATCCGAATATGCTTTCAGAGTCTCTCCCTCGTACATGGATAAGGACAATAGCGAACCGAGGGGCCTGGGGACTCTGGTGTTGGTGATATAGCGGGAGCAGAAATCCTGAGTGAGCTGCTTGTATGAGCTTACGGAATTTGTCTTCAGGCCGTTGAACCACCTCATCGGCATTGATCCCAAGCTGGACGGGAAGATTTTACACATAAGGGCTTCATTTTGCGAGTAGATCGCCATCTTTTGGTTAAATTGGCTCACATGCTCTACCGGGTCTGTTCGACCGTTATAGATGGCGAATGCCGGTTGGTTGAACCGTCGAGGCAGCTTAGCCCCTTCAATTCTGTACGTGAAGGGGGACCTTGAAACCTGATCCAACGCCTTCTTCATGGCATCGTTTCCCGAACCCTTGCTGGATGTGCTCTCGTATTTCCGCACAAGGCGTGGTTCCTCTTCGTAGGAAAAGGTTTCACTTGGGGGGGTCCTTGATCTCCGTCGGTAACTCGCATCCTCCGCATTAGAAGACTCGTCTGAGTCTGAAGGAGATCGCTTTCGCTGTACCCGTCGTAGCTTCCTCTTCAGATCGTCTATCTCTCGCTGCATGGCCTGGTGACTATTTCGCCTTTGGGACACGTGACTACCTATCTGAGTGTGACTCTGGCTTGTCCGGATAGTATGCATACTTCCCTCATGATTCCCCTTGTGGCCTGGGTTGACGGGGTTATTTTGCCTCTGGGACTCGGCGGGTTGTGCCTGTTGGGGGTTAGCCTGGTGAGGATTCTCCTGGTGCGGACCTAGTTCTGCCATGCTCGACCGTTGTGCTAGCTGATGCCCTAGTTCTCCCCACAGACGGCGCCAATTGTAGTTGCACGATTTTCCTGGCCCAAATCTTATTGATCTGGCCTTGGCCCAAAGCGCAACCCACAATGAATATTTGTAAAGGATGGGTCAAAGAACTTCGCCTCAGTGAGCCTGTTCGGTCTGATACATGGACAATATAGTTGCAGAAAATAAAAACACAAGAATGGATCTCCCCGTGTGATTCTATTTCTTCCGTTCTTAATACAGTTTTTTCACCCTCCTTTCTTTGAGGGACTCCACTATATTATATAGTTCCCCTCCTCTCATCTCAACCTTACACTTGTCGATCATCTAAGCATTTACTTGAGCACCTGTCCCATCAGACGCCCTCATCTCTCCCTTTGTGAGTTGCAGAGGCCAAGGTGGTACTGTTCAGGGGTCTTTTCCTCATTAATGAGGCCAAGAGGATGGTTGGGGCGCAATTAATGTGGTGGTGGCAGCTTTCCATGAGATATTTTGGATTTTATTCATTTTATATGTTGGGAGGATGAACTGAAATGGATGGGGAGAGTTCCTCGTCTGGACTTTGTGATGTCCGAGGAGGAGTTACTCCTCGGACAGGTTTCCTTAGCGTTATTGGGGTTGAGTAATGCTTCATATGTGGTTTCTCTTCGGAAAGGACGCTCCTCGGACGGGCCTGGATTTGGAATAGCCCATTATTTTTGGGCCGGGCCCCACAACATCATTTAAGTAATATTTAATTTTTTTTTTTAGTTATATATATAAAAGGGCTTAATATTAGTTTTCGCCTTGGCCCCAAATGCATCAAGCGCCTCTAATTAAGTCAGGGGCGGAGCCAAGGGGGGTCGAGGGGGGGGCACTTGCCCCCTGGCCCCACCAAAAAAATCTATTAATATTTCTTCTGTTATATTATATAATACAATAAATACATTTAAAAATTCTATAAATAAATGGTTAATAAATAGGATGGTTTTTTAAACCAAAACCCTCCTAATATAACATTTTTATAATTACAATTTCAAAATGATTTTTTATGTAAATAAAACACTAATAGATATCTTATCAAAAAAAAAAAAACACTAATAGATAAATAATATTGTAAGGACACGATTCTGTTGAGGCCCAATAAGGATGTTGGGCTCGCACATGAAAGATCCCTCACAATATGATTTGTAGAGAGTGGGCTTGAAAAGCTAGCCGTTGGGCACGGGGCGATATTCCGGTCTTGATTTTAGAGGAATTCATATAGAAAGAGGAATTGGGTTTGAACATTTAAGCCCTATAGTGTCGCATCCCATGGGGTTAGACTCCTCGGACTTGATCCGAGGAGCATTAAGGCCCTGCTCCTTTTCCCCAACGGTGGTTGTTTTTCTCTGATCTGCATGAGTTGTTCCGGTGTTTTCCCCTATGGAGTCTCTTCCTAAGGTGGGATGGAGAGAGCCCCCCTCCTTGGCTCACTTACTTTTTCTTTTATACTAGCCTGCGTTCGCTGTCCTTCGTCCACGTGTAGGGTCAACCTTTACAAGATTGATATTTGTCCCATCAGTCCCATCCCAGAATTGTTAGGGATGGTTGATAAAGCTGAAGAATACGGCTCTGTTAGGTGCAGAGCCTTATCTGGGAAGGATAGTAAGGATAACTTTCCCAAGATATTTTAGATCTTCTTTCAAGTTTTAGTCCTATACCAGTTTTACCCTTTCTTTTTTTGGTGGGATTTTGGATCTGTCGAGGACTGAACTGTCCTCGGCTGTATCCCAAAACTGTTTGGTGCTCTCTATTATCGGGCTTGGTCCATAGCTCTTCTCGGCTTGGGCCTTCGGACTCTCCACGAGCAAATGGGCCTGGCCCATAAATTATTGGGCCCCACAATAGCCCCTCAAAACCTGGCTGTTCAACCTCCCGGTTGGAAAGGGGGGTTTTGGTAATGCCGAGCCTTTATTACAGCTCCTTTAATTTAGCCCTTCATTAATGCTGACGGTTTCTCCACCTGCCCAGAAAATATAACGGCTTACAAGGTGTTCCCTTTAATTTACTCGTGACCCGCTCCTGCCGTTTGGCTGTCTAAGACGTGCCTTCAATGACTTCCCTTTACGAGACTCATTTATGTCCGACGGCGCATCTGATGAGGTGGGGGAGTGGAACGGACGCACCTTTTGTTTTTCAGATTCTGTTGGAAACCAGAACGAATTTAATACCTTCCATTTTGCCCTCCCTATAAGAAGGCAAGTAGGAGGCCATCACTTTCGTACAGAGACCCTTTTATCTTTCTGAGATCTGAAACCCTCAGCCTCCCTTAGCGTTTACTTAACCCAATTGTTATGCACCAGATCAGAATACGTTTACCATAACGAGTGATGAAGGAACCACACCCCTCCTCAAAGCATCATGTTCTGATAAAGCTCGAAATGGCTCGGTCAAGGCAAGGATGGCGGAGACTCAAGATTTGTCCCACCTTCCTTTCAGCCAAAATCCGAAGCAGGGGCTCATCACGTCAGAATTTCAGCGTGACTGAGTCGAGAACTCCCATCATCATAATCAACTGCTCTCTTACGAGCATACCTAATACGGCCCCAGTGTGTTAGGAGTCAGGAACGAGGCAGGGACTAAGTGCCTCTGCTTCTTCCTCTCTTCGTTCACTGGTGCCCTCCTCCGCCTCCCTTCCTTAGTCTTCCCAGCACCAGATCCCTCCTGGTGCTTTCACTTCTCCCTCTTTTGCTCCTTTTTCTTTCTTTTCATCTCTTCTCTCTTCTTCTCCTCCTTCTTATTCTTCTTCCTTCTCCTTCAAATTCTTCTTCCTTCTCCTTCATCTTTTTCCAAAGAAGGTTCTTCTTTCGATATGAGCAATACTGAGGCAGAGATTGGAGAGACTTTGAAGACGAGTTTAAAAGACACCTGGCTGTTTACTTACCTGTACTGCGGATGTAAGTGTTGCTTCGGCAGCTCACCTTTTGTATAGGCTTGTTTGAGCCCCACTTTGTACGTTGTAATAATTTTTCATATTAATAAAAATTGTTGTTATTTTACTTCGCATGTTCTGTCTCTATGTTTTTACAAATTTGCAAACGCTGCTCGGCACAATAATATAGCATTTGAATCGATGACAACTAAGGCCAAAATACTTGCTAATAAAAAGATGTCAACTTTAACAGAATTGTTTGACATAGCAGTGTGTACCTGTGAATAACGATACTTGCCCGAAACAATGCCGAGATTAGAACTGGATGCTCTATTCGGTGTAGGAAATAATCATTCGAAGACATATCACCCGCAAAAATGAACAGCCCCCTTAGGCTACCGAATAGTGGAGTGCCCCACCATCATCCTAACACTTTTATTGGCCTTAACATTTTACAGTATTTGGGCCGGGGATTTTCCCATCCGAGCAGTTGGTTTCCCCATAGGCTTGAGTCCGAGGACCATGCAAGGCCTTGGTTCTGTCCAAAACTTGTAATGTTTCTTTTTTGTACTTGGTTTCCCCATAGGCTTGAGTCTGAGGACCATGCAAGGCCTTGGTTCTGTCCAAAACTTGTAAGCTTTCTTTTATGTACTTGGTTTCCCCATAGGCTTGAGTCCGAGGACCATGCAAGGCCTTGGTTCTGTCCAAAACTTGTAAGATTTCTTTTATGTACTTGGTTTCCCCATAGGCTTGAGTCCGAGGACCATGCAAGGCCTTGGTTCTGTCCAAAACTTGTAAGATTTCTTTTATGTACTTGGTTTCCCCATAGGCTTGAGTCCGAGGACCATGCAAGGCCTTGGTTCTGTCCAAAACTTGCAAGATTTCTTTTATGTACTTGGTTTCCCCATAGGCTTGAGTCCGAGGACCATGCAAGGCCTTGGTTCTGTCCAAAACTTGCAATGTTTCTTTTTTGTACTTGGTTTCCCCATAGGCTTGAGTCCGAGGACCATGCAAGGCCTTGGTTCTGTCCAAAACTTGTAAGATTTATTTTATGTACTTGGTTTCCCCATAGGCTTGAGTCCAAGGACCATGCAAGGCCTTGGTTCTGTCCAAAACTTGTAAGATTTCTTTTATGTACTTGGTTTCCCCATAGGCTTGAGTCCGAGGACCATGCAAGGCCTTGGTTCTGTCCAAAACTTGTAAGATTTCTTTTACGTACTTGGTTTCCCCATAGGCTTGAGTCCGAGGACCATGCAAGGCCTTGGTTCTGTCCCTAGGCCCCCATGCAGAATGGGCCTGGGCCGCGAATTTACTGGGCCCACAAATTAAGAGGTATTTCCGTAGTCTTAGGTCACGCGGTACTTTTTGGCGTCCCAGTGTTCGAGGTGCGCCTTCACGAGGCTCCTTTAATCTCAGGGTTGCAGACGGCATTGGAAATCGAGTCGGAGACATTTTGTCTGTAGCATTCCTTGGGACGCTGCGTGAATTAAATGCCACTACCTTATCTTTTTAAATAAATAGGAGAGAAAGTTGTTGTTGCTGTACCTGCGCACAAATCCTTCAGTTTCCTCCCTTAGTATATCATGTTTGAGGCGAGGGTTGGGGAAAAGGAACTCTCTCCGGCACGAAGGCGCCGTGTCCTCCTGAGACTCAAAATAGTGAGGTACGGGCAAAGGAGGCATAAATTTAAGGGAATATTCCGTTTCGACAGAGGGGAAAGGGCGTTTCTCCTTCTTTTAGTCAAAATCCGAAGCAGGTTCTGTTCATGCCAGAATTTTGGTGTGTCAGAAGAAAGATTCTCCGCCATCAGCGCTTCTGCCTTGTTGCAGGCAAATTTTTGGTGAAGGCTCCTCAACTTCCGGCTCCCTGCACCTTTCCTTCAGCGGTGCAGGCCCCAAGCTGGGTTCTTTTGCTGCCTGAGTTATGGGCATGCAAAAGCATTGAGGAAGAACAAGGTCTTGAAGCAGTAGCCAACCTCTCATCTGTGCTTCTTCTTCGGCTTTACCTTCATTCTCTTGTATTTTTCTTTTCACTCATGTAGTTAGCTTTAGCATAAGCTTATTTCAGCTTTTCATTGTACACTGTACTATTTCTATGCCTTAATAAAAGACAAGTTTATTTCTTTCTAAATACTTTTTCTTTTCTGCAACAACTACTTAGTGCATGAGCATTAAATACACGCTCGTCTTTAAACTTATCGATGTTATCAAGTATCATAATGGCAATTATCAGTAAATTAAACTCTGGAAACTAACCGGAATAACGGCCGAGCGCTGAGCGATGCATGCAAAACAAATGACCGAGATCGATGAACTCTGAATGATTCGTCCGAGAGGGTAGCCGAATAATGAGGGACTTCGATTGTGTTTTTGGGTAATATATTGCACTATATTGCATCAATCCCTTTGGTGTTGGGGATCCGTGCAGTTTAGGGATTAACCCAACTGTTAACGGGGAGTTCTCCTCGGATAAAATTTAATGTTCAAATAACGGGTTTTTTTTTTTTTTTTTTTTTTTTTTTGTATATGTACTTGGTTTCCCCATAGGCTTGAGTCCGAGGACCATGCAAGGCCTTGGTTCTGTCCTTGTATATGTACTTGGTTTCCCCATAGGCTTGAGTCCGAGGACCATGCAAGGCCTTGGTTCTGTCCAAAACTTGTAAGATTTCTTTTACGTACTTGGTTTCCCCATAGGCTTGAGTCCGAGGACCATGCAAGGCCCTGGTTCTGTCCAAAACTTGTAAGATTTCTTTTACGTACTTGGTTTCCCCATAGGCTTGAGTCCGAGGACCATGCAAGGCCTTGGTTCTGTCCAAAACTTGTAAGATTTCTTTTACGTACTTGGTTTCCCCATAGGCTTGAGTCCGAGGACCATGCAAGGCCTTGGTTCTGTCCAAAACTTGTAAGATTTCTTTTACGTACTTGGTTTCCCCATAGGCTTGAGTCCGAGGACCATGCAAGGCCTTGGTTCTGTCCAAAACTTGTAAGATTTCTTTTACGTACTTGGTTTCCCCATAGGCTTGAGTCCGAGGACCATGCAAGGCCTTGGTTCTGTCCAAAACCTGTAAGATTTCTTTTACGTACTTGGTTTCCCCATAGGCTTGAGTCCGAGGACCATGCAAGGCCTTGGTTCTGTCCAAAACCTGTAAGATTTCTTTTACGTACTTGGTTTCCCCATAGGCTTGAGTCCGAGGACCATGCAAGGCCTTGGTTCTGTCCAAAACTTGTAAGATTTCTTTTACGTACTTGGTTTCCCCATAGGCTTGAGTTCGAGGACCATGCAAGGCCTTGGTTCTGTCCAAAACTTGTAAGATTTCTTTTACGTACTTGGTTTCCCCATAGGCTTGAGTCCGAGGACCATGCAAGGCCTTGGTTCTGTCCAAAACTTATAAGATTTCTTTTTCTTTTTTACTTATTTATTTTCGAACGTAAGCCCCTAGACCAGGGCGGGGAAAGCCGGCTTGAGGCCAGAAGCCCCTAGAGTTGTCCGCGCCGTTGTCACTGCGAGGCGCAGCCCCTAGCGGAAGTTTATGTCAAAGCAACAACTGCATGTCACCGGAGACGGAGGAAACTCCGCGAACCTCTGCTTGCTAGAGAGTTGACTCCACCGCCACCTGCGCCAACGCGCAAGCCTCCCCACAGACGGCGCCAATTGTAAGGACACGATTCTGTTGAGACCCAATAAGGATGTTGGGCTCGCACATGAAAGATCCCTCACAATATGATTTGTAGAGAGTGGGCTTGAAAAGCTAGCCGTTGGGCACGGGGCGATATTCCGGTCTTGATTTTAGAGGAATTCATATAGAAAGAGGAATTGGGTTTGAACATTTAAGCCCTATAGTGTCGCATCCCATGGGGTTGGACTCCTCGGACTTGATCCGAGGAGCATTAAGGCCCTGCTCCTTTTCCCCAACGGTGGTTGTTTTTCTCTGATCTGCATGAGTTGTTCCGGTGTTTTCCCCCATGGAGTCTCTTCCTAAGGTGGGATGGAGAGAGCCCCCCTCCTTGGCTCACTTACTTTTTCTTTTATACTAGCCTGCGTTCACTATCCTTCGTCCACGTGTAGGGTCAACCTTTACAAGACTGATATTTGTCCCATCAGTCCCATCCCAGAATTGTTGGGGATGGTTGATAAAGCTGAAGAATACGGCTCTGTTAGGTGCAGAGCCTTATCTGGGAAGGATAGTAAGGATAACTTTCCCAAGATATTTTAGATCTTCTTTCAAGTTTTAGTCCTATACCAGTTTTACCCTTTCTTTTTTTGGTGGGATTTTGGATCTGCCGAGGACTGAACTGTCCTCGGCTGTATCCCAAAACTGTTTGGTGCTCTCTATTATCGGGCTTGGTCCATAGCTCTCCTCGGCTTGGGCCTTCGGACTCTCCACGAGCAAATGGGCTTGGCCCATAAATTATTGGGCCCCACAAATATAATGAATATGTTATTTTATTTTGAATTTTCTTGTATTCAAATTTTGCTTAATATACACATGAATAAATTATTATTTTAAAAATTAATCTCAAATACTATATATATATATATATATATGTTCGCTTGCTAATGCATAAATGTAATGTCAAATGTAATTTTTACCTCCCCTCAAGTCAGATCTTGGCTCCGCCACTGAATTAAGTAGACATAGTAATGTGAAACGTGAATGTGTGGCTGTGGCTCACTGGCTCTGCTTGCGGCTTTGAAACTAAATCGGCAGCCATGCCTTCAAAGGTAGAGGGTGGCCAGTCAATCTCTGTGTTCAAAGTTTCAAGCCTTTGCATGGATTTGGTACTTTGCTTGTCAGGGCATTTATGGGTATTTGAAACGTGTTTCACTTTCAATACGTACAAACTACAAACTGTCATGTTATTTGACAGAGTAGTTAAATCTAAAAGATAAAATCTGAAAGGTGTAAGATAGAATTTTGATTTTGCCGGAGGATTTTTTTTTTCAATTACATTTGAGAATTCAAAACAGTCACGTTGAATTTCAATTTCCATAAAATATTCACTCTGTTAGTGTATATTATGTTATGGGCTTTAGGCCCAGTTAGGTTACTTGTATAGTACACTTACTTGTACCGCACACATATGCCTCCTATATAAAGGCACTGATGTATATTCTTTAATTCAAGAAATACAATACAATCATTCTGTATTTCTAACATGGTATCAGAGCCACTGCTCTGACCTTTTCTTAGCAGTCTTGTCTTCATTAGTGTGGCTTCCTTTTTAACAACGCTTCCGCCATCACAACTGTCGCCGCAGCCTTTCGCCGTTGAACCTCCGACGTTATCTAGCCGTCGTCCTTGGGTTCCGGACCTGCAGCCGCCGTCGTTAAGGAGTTTCACACTGCCCAGACCACTGCTCTTCGCATCGCCGCTGCAAGTATTGCTCCGATTACGATTCTGAAGGTACCACTGAGATCGTCCTGCGCCGATCTACAAACTCGTGGAAGCCTCGCCGCCATCGGAGACCGCACGCGCCCCCACGCGCCTCTCAAAGTTGCTGCTTCGCCGACCACGCGCCACCACGTGCCGCAGCTTCTTCTCACGCGCCGACACGCGCCGTCACGCGCCTCACGTGCATCAACTTGTCTCGCTGACGTCATTGCTGACATCAGCCCTAACAGCTTGCTGACGTCACTGCTTGCGTCATCTGCTGACGTCATCTTCTGGATCTGGATTTGACCGTTGACTTTTCAGGTTGACCGTTGACTTTGACTGGCCGTTGACCGTTGACTTTTTCGGGTTGACTTTTTCAGTCCAGGTTCTCCTTACCCAGTTTTTCGCGTAGATTTCATTTTTGCTGTCTGTTTTTGCATATTGTGTCTCTAAATGGATAAAAAGGATATTTTTGTTCCTCGCCCCATCAATACTGTATTGGAGGGGAATAAAAATTACTTATCTTGGTCTCAAGCTATGCGCAGTTTTCTTAAGGGTCGCATGCTCTGGCATTATTGTACTGGTGCAATCACTATTCCTGTCAAGGGAGCAAGTGAAGAAGATGCTGTTTTTCTTGGTCGCATAATTGAATGGGATAGTCATAACCACATGATCCTCACATGGATTCGGAACACTTCCATTCCCTCTATTTCCAATCTGTTGGGCAGCTTTGATGATGCAAAATCTGCATGGGATATGTTGGCCAAAAGGTACTCCACTACTCATGGATCCATGAAATATCAGTTAGTGGTTGAATTGCATCAACTCAGGCAAGAACCAGGGCAATCCATCAATGACTATTATGATCAGCTTCGCTTCATTTGGGACCAAATTGACCTTTCTGATCCAACTTAGGCATGCTCAAAGGATGCTCAACAATATGCTTCCATCAGAGATGAATTTCGCCTCTATGAATTCTTGATGTCACTTCACAAGGACTTTGAGCCCATTCGAGGTCAGCTTCTAAATCGCAGTCCTGCTCCCTCTCTTGATACTGCTGTGAATGAGTTAGTTAGAGAAGAAGCTCGTCTTGCAACCCTTCAAGCCCAGAATAAGCTCAATGTTTTGGCTATTACTCCATCTACTTCACTCATAGAGCAACCTCAACAATCAAGTGATTCCTCTAGCTCTAACAATCGTCGCAAGCAGACCAACAAAAAGGTCTGCAACTATTGCAAGCGTTCTGGCCACACCATTGAGACTTGTTACCGTCGCAACAAATCTACTGCTGCTGTTGCTAATACTGAGCCTACTCCGCCAATGGCTTCCACCTCAGCTGAGTCCCAGTCTTCTGGATCCACTATCAACCTCTCCCCCACTGAACTATAGGAGATCATAGCTCAGGCTGTTCGTATGGCTGGTAATGCATCTTTTTCCACTGCCCTATCTGTTTTACCCGGTAAGTCTCAAACTTGGCTTTTTGATTCTGCCTGCTGCAATCATATGACACCTCACTCGTCCTTATTCTCCAAACTTGATCCTGCACCACATCCTCTAAATATTCATATAGCTGATGGTTCCACCATGCATGGAAATAGTTTAGGTTTTGTTTCAACCTCTAACCTTTCTGTTCCTGGAGTCTTCCATGTACCTGACCTATCCTATAATTTGTGCTCTGTGGGACAATTAGTTGAACTAGGTTATCGCCTTATTTTTGACTATTCTGGGTGTATTGTGCAGGATCCGAGGACGGGGCAGGAGCTTGGGACCGGTCCTAGAGTTGGGCGTATGTTTCCCGTGGACAATCTTCATCTTCCACCTGTTGCTCCTGTTTCTGTTGCTGCTGCAACTGCTGCAGTTTCTTCCCTACCTTCTCTTGCACTTTGGCATTCTCGTCTTGGTCATGCATCATCTTCTCGGGTACAACAGTTAGCGTCTAGGGGTTTGTTGGGTTCTGTGTCTAAAGACAATTTTGATTGTACTTCATGTCAGTTAGGAAAACAGCCAGCTTTGCCTTTTAATAACAGTGAATCCATTTCTAATAGTATTTTTGAGTTAATTCATTCTGATGTTTGGGGACCTTCTCCTGTTGCTAGTATTGGTGGATCTCGATATTTTGTTGTTTTTATTGATGATTATTCTCATTATAGTTGGATTTTTCCTATGAAATCTCGTTCTGAAATTTTACCAATATACAGCAATTTTGCAAAAATGGTTGAAACACAATTCTCCAAACGTATCAAAACTTTTCGATCTGATAATGCTCTTGAATATACTCAATATGCGTTTCAAGCTCTGTTACATTCCTATGGCACTGTACATCATCTAACTTGTCCAGGTACCTCTCAGCAAAATGGTCGAGCCGAAAGAAAACTTCGTCATATTATTGACACTGTTCGTGCTCTTCTTCTTTCTGCCAAAGTTCCTGCCCCATTTTGGGGTGAAGCTGCTCTTCATGCTGTTCATGCAATTAATCGCATTCCAAGTGCTGTCATCCATAATCATACTCCGTATGAGCGTCTCTTTGGGTCACCCCCTGACTATCATCACCTTCGCTCATTTGGATCTGCTTGTTTTGTTCTTCTTCAGCCTCATAAGCACAACAAACTTGAGCCTCGATCTAGACTTTGTTGTTTCCTTGGTTATGGCGAAACTCAAAAGGGGTATAGGTGTTATGATCCTGTCTCTCATCGTCTTCGTGTTTCTCGCAATGTTGTCTTTTGGGAACACCGATTGTTTGTTAAACTCTCTCACTTTCGTTCTTCCTTGACTAACTCCTCTGTTTTAGAAATCTTTCCAGATGAGTCTCTTGTTCCTTCTACAAATACTTTTGATCCTCCTTTGGACTTCTCTCCAGATATTTTTGATGCTTCTCCCAGACAAGTTGAAGATGAACAGGTTGATGACGAGCTACCCCACCTTGAGCCTGGGTCCCCTGCTCCTGCTCTGCCTGAAGATCCTCCACAAGACATTCCACCTCGCCACTCAACTCGGGTAAGATCCATTCCTCCACATTTACTTGACTATCATTGTTACACTGCCCTTGCTACACTTCACGAGCCTCAAACCTATCGTGAGGCCTCTACTGACCCTTTATGGCAGATTGCAATGAAAGAGGAACTTGATGCATTAACCAAAAACCATACTTGGGATCTGGTTACTCTCCCTCCTAGACAGTCTGTGGTTGGTTGTAAGTGGATCTATAAGATCAAGACTCGCTCTGATGGATCTGTTGAGCGCTACAAGGCTCGTCTTGTTGCCAAAGGTTTTACACAGGAGTATGGGATTGATTATGAAGAGACTTTTGCTCCAATTGCTCGTATCTCATCTGTTCGTGCTCTCTTAGCTGTTGCTGCTGCTAGTAAATGGGATCTTTTTCAGATGGATGTTAAAAATGCCTTCCTTAATGGGGATCTGAGTGAAGAAGTCTATATGCAACCTCCTCCTGGTCTCTCTGTTGAATCAAACAAGGTTTGTCATCTTCGACGTGCACTTTATGGTCTTAAACAAGCCCCACGAGCTTGGTTTGCCAAGTTCAGCTCCACTATCTTTCGCTTGGGTTACACTGCCAGTCCGTATGATTCTGCATTATTTCTTCGTCATACTGATAAAGGGACTATTTTGCTTCTTCTATATGTGGATGATATGATCATCACTGGTGATGACCTCAATGGCATTCAAGAACTTAAGGATTTTCTCAGTCAGCAGTTTGAGATGAAAGATCTTGGACATCTCAGCTATTTCTTGGGTCTTGAAATTACTCATTCCACAGATGGTCTTTATATTACTCAAGCCAAGTATGCTTCTGACCTGTTGTCTCAAGCTGGACTCACTGACAGCAAGACTGTTGACACTCCAGTTGAACTTAATGCGCATCTGACACCCTCAGGGGGAAAACCATTGTCTAATCCTTCTCTTTACAGACGATTGGTTGGCAGCTTAGTTTGTCTCACAGTTACTCGTCCAGACATCTCCTATGCTGTTCATCAGGTGAGCCAGTATTTGTCTGCTCCACGTTCAACTCACTATGCTGCTGTTCTGCGCATTCTTCGATACCTGAAGGGTACCCTTTTTCATGGCCTTTTCTACTCAGCTCAGTCTCCTCTTGTACTCCGTGCATTCTCTAATGCTGATTGGGCAGGAGATCCTACTGATCGCAGGTCCACTACAGGTTATTGCTTTCTCCTTGGTTCTTCTTTGATTTCTTGGCGAAGTAAGAAACAAACATTTGTGGCCCGCTCTAGTACTGAAGCGGAATATCGTGCCCTTGCTGATACCACATCTGAGCTTCTTTGGCTACGATGGCTTCTTAAGGATTTGGGTGTGTCCACCTCCTCTGCTACTCCCCTTTATTGTGACAACCAGAGTGCCATTCATATTGCTCACAATGATGTCTTTCATGAACGGACTAAACACATCGAGATTGATTGTCATTTTATCCGTTATCATCTTGTCCATGGTGCTCTTAAGCTTTTCTCCGTCTCCTCCAAAGATCAATAGCAGATATCTTCACCAAGTCACTTCCTAAGAGACGCACTCGTGATTTAGTTGACAATCTCAAGTTGGTCTCACATCCACCTTGAGTTTGAGGGGGGCTGTTAGTGTATATTATGTTATGGGCTTTAGGCCCAGTTAGGTTACTTGTATAGTACACTTACTTGTACTGCACACATATGCCTCCTATATAAAGGCACTGATGTATATTCTTTAATTCAAGAAATACAATACAATCATTCTGTATTTCTAACACACTCTTCATTTATTTTTTCATTATTTCCATTTTATATAATCACTTTTTTAAAATATCTGCATCACTCACACACTAATAGTAGAAGTGAAAAAAATGAGCAAAAAATCAAAATTTTTGCTTAAAATAAGAAAATGGAAAGAGGGATCTAACTATAGTTCTCTTTATTGAGAGATAATTAGATAATGTCATTGAACTACAAGAATTCTTAGTGAGTATTAAGCAAGTTATAAACACATAAACACCAAGAATGTCATATTTTTCTTTATGCAAGTTTCATTAACCTTTATTGTACACACATGTATGCTGAAGCCATATTTACACCATTGAATATGGTGTTTTAAGGTTGGATAGTAAGTTAGAATAGCATCAGCGAAAAGCATGATCGTAGTCATGGTAATGGAAGTCTTTGTAGATGAAGCGAGCCAACCATCTTGAAGATGCATAGAATAGTACTGCGATCAAAAAGATCACGGTTCTTGCAGCTGCTGAGATTGCACCCTGCTTTGCTGCAGCAGCAATCGCAATTGAAGCAACATAAACTACTCGGAGGACAACTTCAAGTACATTGAAACCTTTGTATGTTGCATTGCAACTAGTGCAATTCACCACATGGGACCAGTACCTGAAAGAGATTGTGAAAGATAATTTCTATGAACCAATATTTCTCATAAATGAAACAAGTAGTGCTATGAGCCACCACATAAAAGGAGGAATATGCGTGTACTGATCAGATTAGAAATTTCTTGAATCTTCTAAAAGGTCTCAAACTACACAATAATTTCCAATGTCCTTGGCTTTCCACAGACACAAAAAGAAAGAAGCCTCAAGGTATTATGACAAGTTTAACTGTGTAAGCTGTTGATGTAAGTGATGTTTGCACCTGATCTCTTGCCGATAACAAGAAACAAGTTTAGCTATTTATTCTATGCATGTCGCATCTAGAAAGATCTATAATGTTGTTGTATAATGTTCTAAAAAATGATACTATTTCTAGATAATCAAAAAAAGCATCAAATTCTAGCTTGAATCCGCATTAGTAGTTGTATGAATTACCTGTCCATCAACTGCTCTCTAGGAGGAGTTGGGGGAAGAGCTCCACTGTACTTGCCTCTCTAATCAACTTGACCGCCAGCATATTTTTTATCCATTTTCTAAATCCAATCACAAAGGCATTTGATTTTGTTGGCACAAAACAAGCTTTCTACCAATTGATAGGACCAACATCCATTATCTTACGTTCTTATATAGAAAGAACTTAGGAGTCAAATACCACTACTAAAATGTAATACAATGTGTCTCAATTTTTGTATGTGATACAATACATTTAAAGAACAACTGTCACAACCAATTTGCTTCTTTTCCTGCAGGAGACTTGACTAAAGACTAAGAGTGTGTTTGGTAGGAGGTAAAATAGGAGGGATAGAAAAAAAAAAAAGGAGAGAGAATAGGAGGGAAAATGGAGAAGGGTGTTGTCTGGTAAGGGGGGAGGGAGAGAAAATTTTCTAGTGAGGCTCAAGCATTTTCCATTCGGGCCCACACAAAATTTGTCTTTCTAAATGGAGAGAAAACCAAGTGGGGGGAGTTTGATGGTGAAATGACAAAATTGTTGGCTTTTTTATTTTTATTTTTAAATTTTTTTTCCTTATGGTTTCCTGGGTGTTGCCTTCTCTTTTTATTTATTTATTTATTTCCTTTTGATTTCCTAGGCATGGTGCTTTTTCTTTTCTTTTTTGGTTTAACTAGAAATGATTTTTTTTAAAAATATATTTGGGTGATTTTTTTTTTTTTTGGTTGTTTATCACTTTTTTGTTTAAATTGGGCATCATTTTTTAACAAGGGTATGAGTAAATTTATACAAACTTACTTTTTCCATCATTCCACTTTTTCACTCCCAACCAAACAAAAATGAGGGAAATTAAAATCTTTTCTATCCTTCCACTATTTTCTATCCTCACACTTTTTCACCCCTTCAACCAAACACACCCTAAAGCGTCGGTTGAAAAAAAAAAAAAAAAAAAAAACTACACTTCACGACAGGGTAAATCACCATTTCATGGTGGAAATATGTAGGGAGCAATTTCTACCCTATCATATAAAAAGTTACATTTAAGAAAAAAATAAAAAATAATATTAGAATCATTAGATGTACAGCCCTGTGATATCCGGACACATTCGAGCTTCGGGCTTCAACCTGACAATATGGCCCGTATTGCCCCTAGGCCCAAGCCTCAAGTCACCTTTAAGCCCATTGAACAAATGATCTTCATTAATTCGTACCACGCTACACCTCCAGGATCCCATCCAGTGATCTGCTTTCCTAACAAGAAAGTGATTGCTCGGTTGTATTATCTCTCGGTTGCTCGGCAGTGCTAGGGATTACCACTGCTGAGCATACCTACTGAAGTGGAAACCATTTCCAAAGCCACTCTCACCACATCCCACTCCCACCTAAACACCCACCTACGATCAACGATATTGGACCTCCTATTGCACTAACTCTGAAAGCAATCATAATCCCTCTACTAATGCTTGGCTATATATATGAGAAGCTAAAGGAAGAGAGGGGGTTGTTGAAAGGTTCTGAGGGGTGCTTAGAACTGAGAGCGATAGAGCCATAAGAATGTAGGGAAAAGAATACAAAGGTTTGAGAGTTGCTGCTGGGCCTCTAAGCAAGAATCACCCAGAGTAGGAAATCCAAAACCCACATTACAAATAGATTGTGAGCCCAAGGTAGAGTCAGCCCATTAGTCTCATTTTGGGTGCGCACAATTGGCACCGTTTGTGGGGATCTCTTGCAAAGCTGTGGTTCGACTGAGACCCACGCCCGGGAAAATGTCTGATAGACGTTCAGGGAGCCGTGCCGAAAGTGATTCGGTGGGGTCTTCAATCCAAAGACGACCTTGCCGCCTACTCAGCTCACCCTAGCCACGTCAGCGTCGTCAAAGAAAACATCCTCCCCATAATCGACGACATCATGGCCGTCGATTGGGTCTCCTCCTCTGACGAAGGCCACGTGTACTCGATCCCTTCTAGTTCCGTAAAACTCACTTTGTTAAAGCTCAAGGAGAACCTGGGCGAAGATGTGAAATCCGAGATCTTTAGGGCTATAAAAGGAATTAAAGATAGCTTCCCACAGATTAGTCAGATTTCTTTGTTGTGATTTTGTGATTCTTTGATTTGGATGATTCTTTGATTTTGTGATTCTTTGATTTTGTGGCTTTGGATGTGGAGGTTTTTTTTTTTTTTTTTGGCTGTTGTTTATGGTTCCGACGATGGTGGGTGGATGTGATATGGGTGGATAAGGTGGCCGGCGGCGCTGGGTTGTGAAAGAGAGACACAGAGGAGAGAGAGAGACAGAAAAAGAGAGAGGAAGAATAAAAAAGAATAAAAAATGATAAAGAAAGAATATTTAAATGAAGTGTTAAAAAAAATAGAAGTTTTGATGTAAGGGATGTTGTAAAGTAATGTGTTATATGTTATAAAATTGGATTTTGAGATGGTAAATGATAAATTTTTTAAAAGTGTTGATGGAAATGCTCTAATAGGGCTAAATTGTCAAATTTGGGTGATTGTTTCTGGGCATTCACAGTAATAGCGCTAAATTGTCAAATTTAGGTGATTGGGTTCCACACATTCAAAGTAATGGTACTAAATTGTCAAATTGATATTTTTAACAACTCACCTAACAAAAATAAAGCAACATTGATGGTGCTATTCCCTGATGCAATCCTTGCGAAGCTTAAAGAAATTATTTAGCTTTGGAGGAATCTGTATATATAGCCACCAATGAGCTACAGTCTAGCAATTGAGCTATAGTCTAGGGCAGCTCACAAATATCAAAAAATATTTGTTTTTTCTATTATCAAATAAAAAAAAAAATTATTTCTTACTTTTTCACTCTCTCTTGTTGTCTCCTCTCTTCCTCTCTTTTCTTTTTCCTTTTTTCTTTTTTCTTTGGGGCTTCTCCTCTCTTTTCCTCATTCTTTTATTTATTTATTTATTTTTATTTTTTATTACTGTTTCTCTCTTCTCTCTCTCTCTCTTTCTTTTTTTCCTCAATGGTTCTTTTTTTTTTTTTTTCCTTTTCTTTTTTTTTTTCTTTTTTTCTTTCTCTCTTCTTTCTCCTCTTTTCTCTATCTCTCCATCTCTATGGGTTTGGTGGTGGTGGTTGATTTTGGGTATGGTTTTGTGGATTTTGACTATGGTGGTGGTGGTGATTTATTTTGGGTGTGAGTTTCTTTGATTTTGGCTGCAGTGGTGGTTAAGTTTGGGTGTGGGTTTTGTGTATTTTGGCTGTGAATTGTGATGGTGGTGGTGGTTAATTTTGGCTTTGGCAGTAGGTTTGGGTTTGGCTGTGGCAGCAAGTTGTGGCTATGATGGTGGGTAGTTGGGGTTGGTAGCGGCGATGGCTAGTGGGTTTTTTTTTTTTTTTTTTTTTCCTTCTGCGGTGGGTTATCATAGTTTTTTGTGGTTGTTGTTTTTTTAATTATTTTAATGAATTGTTTATATTATTTTTCATGAAGTGCTAAAAAATATAACTTTTGATGTTGGGTGTATTATAAAATAAGTTGGAAAAATAGATAAAATAATTTTTTTGAGGTGCTAAAAGTGAAATTTTTTAGCACCATCACTATGAATGCTCTGAGAGGGGGATACATGCATCGGATGCATATAATACCCCCCTCAGATAGGGATGAGTGTCAATAGGGGCGAGTGTCAATGGGGGGTTGTATTACATCCCCATGAGGAGAAAGTATATCATGTAGCGAGAATATGTAGCATTTCTCTCATTGCAGGTGGATCTCGTCTGCTTGCTGTGAGAGAGATGTTGTATATACCTAGTACAAGATATAATTTTCCCCCGAGAAGGGTGGCCAGTTGATCTTTATGTTCAACGCTCCACATAAATTAGACACCTTTCTTGTCATGCCTATTTTGGAATGCGAAAAATCTTATTACACACTTCATTTTGAATCGTGTTTTAACCATTAAACTTGTGGGGAAAAAAAACTCAATTTTAATTTAAATCATGTTTTTAAAATACAATTTTAGTTTATGAGATGTGAGTACAGTGAATGTTTAATAAGGAGTGTGTATACAGTAAATGTATAATAAGGAGTGTATGACTATCATTATTTGAATGAGATTTTGTTAGACCTTGATGGCTCGTCTCACGAGAAGTAACATTTTTTTTAAGATCATAATATTAAAATAGATCAACCATACAAATATCCACATGGGTTATATCAAAAGATACAAAAATCTTGATGTAGTTTAGTTCACTTTTTTGGCCAGTGCATCAACACACATGTTAGCCTCCCTAAAGCAATGCCTAACTCTTGATTGGGGGATCCTAAGAGAATACTCTAATGCTCTGTCAAAGGTCTTAAAATGAATTGAACACAAAATTGTTTCTTTGTAACCAGAGGTTCCAGATGCCAAAATGGAAAAAGGTTCCCCAATGAAGGAGGGTGCCAGGCATGGTGGTCAAGCTGCTAGCATTTCTATGGAGCCATTCCAAGAGGTTTAGATCGAAAAAATTGTTGTTGAAAAAAGAAGATACAAACTGCAGCCAGAAGGTTTTGGCAATGGGACAATCTCTAGGAACATGTAGAGTTGTTTTGGTGCTTTATATCACACATCACATTCACAGCCAACGTCAACATTTAAAAACCTCTTTTAACTAGCAATTCTTTAACCATGAATCAGAGAGCAAAGCCTTTCCAAGCAAAAAGCTTGATTTTTGGCAGAATGTCCCAAGACCATATCCAATTATGAATTAACAATAAAAGGATCCAGATGGCAATTATTCCCTGCAGCAATGACATAAAGCATTTTTGGAATCAAACTCCCCATTAAATGATGAATCATAAAAGATGAAGTCCTCATTGCGATTAACACATCTCAAAGGATTGCCTTCGATACACAGCTTCAATACCTAGGGCCAAAAAAAAAAAAAACCCAATGGATAAGAAGTTTTTTGACCTTTGGCCAAAAATAAAATATTTTCTATCATATGCTTTTCTCCATCCATCTCATATAAAATTTTCTCTCTCTCTCTCTACTTAGTCATTAAAAATTTCAAAATAGATCCATAATTTGATTAAAAGAAAGACTAAAATGCAAAACTCACATTCTAAGTTTCATTAGAATTTATTTTAGTAATCTAACTTTGTTTTTGTTTATTTCAATCTTCTAAATTTCAAGTTTATTTAATTAAGGTCTTTCTATCAATTTTTGTGAAATGTTGCGATTAATTGTCCAAAATTTTAAATTAAAAAAAATTAACAAAAGTTGATGAATATGCATTAATTAAATAAACTTGAAATTTAGAGGGAAAAAAAAAAAAAAAAAGCAAAATTAGGGGACTTAAATGAATTATAGTGAAACATAGAAGGTGAATTTTATATTTTTAATCTTATAAATTGACATAGTTTTAAATTAATCAATCAAAATCGTATTTTTTTGACGAAAAAAAATTGGAAAAAAGGTAAACAATTATCATGCTGACATGGCATTGCTTATGCTAAACTACTTGCACCAACTGATGCAGACAATCCAACACACACACTCCTTTCCTTTGGCAGCTTGGCTTCTTAAGTTCTTAACATATTACTCCAAACAAAAGTACAAACAGACAGATCTCCATAACATACCAAACATCCACAAGTGTGTAATCAAAGTCATCTCTGCCACAGACCCATCAGATCTCCATTTTCAGCTGTAAGTGAAAACCCTAACCCAATTTCTCTCTTTTCCACTTAAAGTTCCAAACTTTATTTCATTCTTGCACTAGTTTCAAGATCTGATTGCTCACTGAATCAAGAAACTGAAAAGGGTATTTGGGTTTTTTTTCTCTAAAAAGTGGAGAAAACTTAAAACCCCATGAAAGACTCAAATCCAAGCACTGAGCCCATTGGGCAAAACCTAATAAAACTGATAAGCAATCTGTGTTTCTCAGTGTTTGTGTTCTCTGTACTTATAATTACAGTAATTGCCATCACTTACCAGCCTCCAGATCCATGGCTTGAGTCTGCTCCGGCTCTGACCAAGCTTTTCACTGAATCTGAGAATGCCACTTTCCAAAATGACAATTCTATCCTCAAAACTGGGGAAGATTTGACTCTTGGGAAGGCAGAGTCACCGGCTTCTGGGCCGGTGGGCTTCTCAATCACCGAGGCGGTGATTGAGAAAACTGAAGAGAGAATTGCCAATTTGACAGCGAAATCCGATTCGGGTTGTGATGAATCACGGGTCTTGAACTGTTCTGATCCCCGGGTTTTGCTTGCGGTTGAGAAGTTCAATTTGAGGGTTTTTAAGTCCATTGTGTTTTTGGATTATCAGACTCCGGTTAATGGGTCAAAAGAGGAAGAGTGTGATGTGTCTTGGAGGTTTAGGAATAAAAAAGAGAAGTCTTGGAGGAAGTATAGGGATTTTAGGAGGTTTAGGCTTGGGGTTGGAGAGAATTGTACATATAAAGTGGTGCACGCGGGTGGGTGGCATTCGGGTATTAATGCCCGACGGTCTAGGAGTAGAATCAGTAATGCCACGAAGGGCAGACCAAGCAGTCCTAAGATTGCCCCACCGGTCCAGGATGAGGAGATCAATGACACGATCCCGAGTTTGGGGTCAGAGATGAATTTTAGAAAGGGGAAGTATTTGTACTATTCGCGTGGAGGGGATTACTGTAAGGGAATGAATCATTACCTTTGGAGTTTGTTGTGTGGTTTAGGGGAGGCTATGTATTTGAATAGGACGTTTGTGATGGATTTGAATATGTGCTTGGCAGCAACTTATAATCCGAGTAATAAAGATGAGGAGGGAAAGGATTTTCGGTACTATTTTGACTTTGAGCATCTTAAGGAGGTGGCATCAATTGTGGAAGAGGATGTGTTTTTGAGAGGTTGGAAGAAATGGGATCGGAGCCATAAGAGGAAACTGCCTGTTAGGAAGGTTGTGAGCCATAAGATGACACCGATGCAACTCAAGAAAGATAAGAACACGGTAATATGGAGGCAGTTTGATGCTCCAGAGCCGGAGAATTATTGGTATAGAGTATGTGAAGGGCAGGCTGCAAACTACATCCAGAGGCCATGGCATGCTATTTGGAAATCAAAGAGATTGATGAACATTGTTTCAGAAATCAGTGGGAATCTGGACTGGGATTTTGATGCGGTTCATGTAGTTCGAGGGGAGAAGGCACAGAATAAAGAGCTTTGGCCTCATTTGAATTCTGATACATCCCCTGAAGCAATCCTTGCAAAGCTTAAAGAGATTATTCAGCCTTGGAGGAATCTGTATATAGCCACCAATGAACCATTTTACAATTATTTCGATAAATTGAGGTCTCAGTATAAGGTCCATTTGCTTGATGATTACAAGGAATTGTGGGGAAATAAAAGTGAGTGGTACAATGAGACGATGATTCTAAATAATGGACGACCGGTTGAGTTTGATGGGTACATGAGAGTTGAGGTGGATACTGAGGTCCTTTATAGGGCAAAGACACGTGTGGAAACCTTCTACAATTTGACCAAAGATTGCAAGGATGGAATTAATACTTGCTGAACAGGTTGGATAATACCCTAATGCATCTTTACTTGAATTGAATCATGCTTTTACTTCTTTGACTCAGTTTCAGAATGATACTTCTGAGTCAATTCAGGTTTCTTTGTATTTTAATGTTCTTTTATTGTATTAATGAACCTTCTCTATGACTAGCCCATATGTGTACCATAGATTCAACTTATTGGAATGTGCACTCTAATTTTTTTCAATACCAACTGTTGAGTTTTTATCTTTTTATTCTTGTGTAAGTATTATCAGTTATTATCTTCCACGAGTAAATGAATTCTTTTTCTTTGTGACTCTTCTGTTGCATTTAAAGATTCATATGCGAACATGCTGACCAGTTGGGAATTAAGTATGGACTGGAGGCGTAAATTGCTTATGTAAGAAAGAAAGATTTCCTGGAACCCTTGTAAATTGAATTGCATGACTCTTATTGCACTGGTCAGTGAAACAGAACTGTATTATCACTCAGGCCTGAATCAGCTGTTCGAATGCACTGCCATCTCCTTAATGTGGTGTTGCTTTCTGAAGGTGATAGATGGCTACTTATATATTTTCGTAATAAGCCTTCCCCAGTTGTAGCTTACCCATATAGGATGAAAAATTACTATTTAAAAAATATATAATAAATAGAAAAGGCAACCTGTGCAAATACATTTTTCTTATTGCAATGAAAGTATTTGTCCCTCTTAGCATGCATATGTGGATTTCCTCCCAGATCAGAACTTTCAAGATAGAGGCATGTTATGTTTGTCTTTATCTAATTAGAGGAACCATGATTTTGCTCTTTTGTTTTTTGAGGTGTCTATGTCTCTATCTCCATTAAAATATATGGAAGTGCCCAGGGGTTTTCTTCCCTGATTTTGGCAAATGGTAGAAGAATAACTGTCTTACAACCTTCCACTGCATCCATAATTGGTCAAACCCAAAACTTGTCTTGCTTTGGTCACTGAAATAGAAACCTGAATCAGCTATGGAACTGCACTGCCACCTGTTTAACTGTTGCTTCCTGAGAATGTTGTGCTAATGGTCTTAATTTTGCAAAAGAGATGGGGAAAAAGGGAAAATCAGGGGAAGAGGAAACTGTACAAATGATATTTCTGCTAGCAAATGAAGCTTTTTATTTATAGCATGCACATGGGAATTTATCTCTTAGATGGAATGATACTACAAGATAGAGGTGCTTTCTTTTTGCCTCTGCAACTGGAAGTAGAGTAGTTTTGCCCCTTTTGGCTTGTGTTTACAATTCATGTATTTGTGTCTATATTTCAATATATTTTGGTGTGTATCAAACATAATGTCCATGTTGGTCGATTCGTTTAAGATTTCTGTTTTTTGAGGAATAGGTTTCTTAATTAATGAGCAACATGGGAATCAAATCCATGCATCAAAGCATAACACATTAACATCTTCCCCCTAATTTTAGTGGTGACTGTGTGGGTTCCACTGCAGCAAGAGCCAATAGCATTTTACACTGATGTGTAAGGGTGTGTATCCAACCTACTAAGTTGACAAAATTGACCCAACTCAACCCAACCCGATGCCTTGGGTTGGGTTGGAATTTTATTTTCAGGCTCAAGTTAGGTTGGGTTTTGTTTAGGTTGATACTTTTTCAACCTATTCAACCAAACCCAACCCACTATATATAAGTTTATCTTATTATTCTTATTTTTATTTGTTTTGTTTGATGCATTTTGGTATTTTAAGAATTAGTTTTGATGAATTTGAAAATTAGGAATATAATTTAGACAATATTATGTGAATTGTAATAGTTTATATAAAAAAGTAACTAAATAATTAATGAAAGTTCAATTTTTTATGAGGTGTGAAACATGTAAGCGTAACCCACAAATCCAACCAAACTTAACTGTTGGTTTCTACACATGTAATGGATTGGATTGGGCTGGGAATTTGCTTAACCCGATAAGCTTAAGTTGGGTTGAAAAAACGCTCCATCTCAACCCAACCTGACCCATGCAACTCTTGCTAATGAGTAGCCTGAAGCTAAATTATATCATGCACAAGCAGCAATGTAAATGTTCCAAAATCCAATTGATTTTGTCAACCTGTTATTGTCTGCTTTAATGGTTTGATTCTGCTGTGTCAATCGTACTGCTATATCAAGAACATTCACTCCCAAAAAAAAAAAACATATATTCACCTGCAGTGGCATGTTGAAGCTATACTATATTTATTCCTTTTTCAGGAAAATATAAATATTCATTTTTGTGAAGTCAGTCTATCAAGCACAAATCAAGAAAGGGTCTTTGTGAACAAGTAGCACCCCCTACCCATTTGGAATATCAATTGTCTCTTGTGAATCTTTATCCGCTTGCACACACAATGCCAACAGCCTTTTAGAAATATGGTGTTGTTGCAAATAAGGCCCATTTCATTCTTGGATGGCAAACAAAAATGGAGAGCTACAAACTTCCGTTCTGGTTTCCCTCTATGTTCCAACTTTGTTTTGGTGCTACTTGATCATGCACAGGTATATATTCCTGTAGAAACATGTCTGACTTCAAGAAACAATTGATACAAGAGAAATGCTGTGTGTTTATCATATATGATAAAATACTACAGGTACAAGCATATTTTGCCTGCTCAATACCTTTGGTTGATTTTACAATGTAAGAAAAAAAAATCCAATTCGACGTAAAATATACTGTCCTTGACCCTTTCATTTTGTCAAGAGAATGGTCTTGGAGCTCTAATAAATCTCAAGCTTTGAAGGTGACCAAAATTCTGCCATGGTCAGCCATACGGTACACCTAAGAATTGACCTGCCTCTAAATGACTTAGTATGGATTAACTTATTTCATTAAATCAATTCAAGATGAAGTTTTTTTTTTAGTTTCTCATGTTTATGGTTCAAACCTCCTCTTCCTCTCCTCCACTATCTAACTATCTCAAAAAACCAAAAAAAAAAAAAAAAAATGAAACTAAAAGTGGATGAATTAAACTCGAAGGGAAGTCAACACCAAGTCGGAAATTCAAAGAATTTTTTAGAATTGAAAATTTTTAATGTGAAATATGAACAAAAAAATTATATAGAGTGTAAGTATCTATTTGGCAAGATTATTTTTGCTAACTTATTTTACTATTTAGTTTATTTTTGCTACTATTCATGAGTCTCACTGTACTATTTTAGCTAATTTTTACCTTTATTTACAATACTTTCAGTAAAAAGTTTTCAGTTTCAGCAAAATAAGCGGATTCCAAACAAACCCTAAGTTTAATAAAAGTGGAATCAAAGATAAAAGAGTTGTAAGCTTGTTGGTTAAAAATACCAGAAAGTAACAATTTTTGATATTTTGGATTAACAAATCATAATGATAGGGAGATTGAAAAGAATGTCAATCATATTATAAGATTAAGATAGATAAAGTAGAGGAGTAAATTAGAACTATTGTGTGATTGTAGAAAACTTACTAAGTTAAATCAAAATTTATAAGAATAGTTACACTCTACAGTATCTAATGTTGAGCTTTTAAGAAGCAATATGTTCATAAAGTAAGTGTAGTTGAAATGAGAATGTTAAGACAAATAAGTATAAATATCATGAAAGATATGAAATGAAATGAAGAAATTCGTTTAAAGATTGGTAGCTCCTTTTGATGAAAAAATTGGGGAAAATCGATTAAGATAGTTTGGTCACAAGTAAAGGAGAATGGCTAATGCATTAATGGCAAAACGAGTAATTTGATTTAAGTTGAGGGAACAAAAAGTAGGTAGAGGAAGACCTAAATTAATATTGGTAAAAGTGGTAAAAAATTGACATATTCATTAAGGTGACAAAAAGTATGATATTGGATAGAATAGAATGATGAAAAAAAAACATATGTTCGATGCCTATTAGATTTTTTTTTTTTTTTTTGAGAAACAATTCCTATTAGATTGTTAAGTACTCATATTGATCCCAAAGTTTTGGGATTAAGGTTTTATGTCGTTATTGCATATAGCCTTGAATGGTATTTTCTTATTATTCCCTTAATATTTTCTTCTTTTTGTCATCTATTCCAGTACTGATGGAATATACTTTTGCAATTTTATCAAAATACAAAAGTTATATTAGTATTTATGTCATTAATTAATGTACAAGTATATTAGTACCTCCATCTTCTGTAGAAGCTCTCGAGAAGTTTGTGCAGATATGACAATATTCCTAGCAGATGGATTAATAAATCCTTCTTCCACTCCTTTGTCAAACAATCCCAGCAAGCAATCATAATATCCATCAATATTCAAGAGACCTACCTGTTTTAGCAACCAAATATGCAAATACAAATTTGTTTATGTCAAACTTGTGAGCTTATGTAACATGTGGCTAAAAAGGGCCCCCAAAAAAAGGGGTCACAACTCAGGGTAAATAACCATTAAAGTCAAGGTTCCTTTTTTCTTTTTCCTTGAACTGTTATTGTTTTTAACTGAAATAACATCCTCACTCTTAAATTTGATCTCACCGACTTTTCCTTAATGTCTACATCAATTTTTTTCTTAATTAAATTTTGATACATGCATTGCATGAAGGTGATTGTTGTGACAATTAAGACACCATTAACTCTTAATTTTGGCTCTAAGGATACTATAAAACCATATTGTCAAAGAAAGATTAGGTTAAGTGTGGACCTAAAAATGGGTGTTAAGTCTACTTCATTGCCATTGTTGTCACAATTGGATAGCTGTCAAGTTTGAGGGCCAGATCAAGCTATTAACCACATACAGCTATACACTTATTGCCCAAGTTGGTTTGACTAATTAAAATATTAAACAGTTTTTTTTTTTTTTTAATTATAAAGTTGGGATTAGGAGAGGCATTAGAAACTATCAATGGTTTCCAAAATCCAAATGTCAACTCCCATGGATTTCTTTTCTTTCTTTAGAAAATAAAATTATATATAGCTTCTTCTCTATTTAATGAGCCGAGAACTCTTGAGTCTTGAGGCATTTACTTGGCAAAGTTTGGGACTAATATAAGATTGAACCCCAATGCCCAACACCCTGTCCTCAAGCGAAATTTAACTTTAATTTTTTGTTTATGTTCACAGCCAACTTATGTACAAATTTTTAAAAGTTTCACTATTTTTTTTTTTATAAAAGTAAAACTATACTTTTCTTAGATCCCAAATTACTTTTTAAACAAAACAAGCTAACAAAAACAAGCTAATTCAAATGGACTCCCTTTTTTTTTGGTCAAACAACTAAAATGAATTTTAGGTGTTTAACTATAAATTGCTAAATCTTCTGAAGGGAATTTTACAGGATTGAAAGGTTCAAAAAGCATTTATTATTTGAGAACATTGTATTTCTGATACCATTTTCTCCTACTTTAATCAAGGAATACTTTCATAATTATAAATGGATGCTCAAATATTATGGGGTTGTACAAAAAATAAAAAAGGGAACATTTCTTAATCTTTTCTTAGTTGAGCTAAAACCATGTTACTGGGATCAATAGGTTACAACTTGAACTAGGAGTAGAAAAATATCAAATTGAATAGGGTGAGTGATCAACTTACTTAAACATGTTTAGTGATATATCACAAAGAATAAATCTTAAAAGAATAATGATAAACATAATTTGTTTTGGCTGAGTCAATGAACCCAAAACCTTTGGAATGTAACTCTTCCCAAAATCAAGGATAGAAGTTGTGTTACTATATATTTTAGAAAAGAAAAAAGGAGATGACAATGGAGAGAAGGTGAAAAGAAATATCAAACAAAAAAGAAAAAGAAAAATTGGCATGCTAGATCTTGGTCAAAACCTAATTAAATACATTTAAGCAAGAGAAATAACAAGGAAAAGGACTACAACCAGCGATGTCAAGTACTAAACATTGATATTTTTTAAACCGACCATAATATTTTTCTCGAAATCTGCATGTATAGTTCTATTAAATGAAACTTTAACTTCAAGTTTCATCCTAACAAACACCAAAATAATACTCTCAATGTGAACCACACTTTGATTTTCTTAAATGAATAAGTCAAATCTAGATATATCAAAACTTTCATTGCAAATATTCCAAATCATAAAACTACAAGCAATGTGACTTGAGTGTAATTAATTACTTATACTTCGGAAGAAAAATTAATTTAAAAAAGTTGGATGGGCAGCAGGGAAGATTCCTTTAGCTATTATAACATCAATACTACCCTTTCTTGGACTTTGAGGGAAATAAATAGTTTAATGCATGCTATCGCTAGGGTTGCTTAGTGCTTAGCTGCATTCCTTTGAAGCATAGTGGACAGAGTTGATTTTTTTCCCAAATTGATTTGAATTACATGACAATTTTTAAATGACCAAAACCATACACACACACACACACACATATATATATATATATATATATATATATATATATATATATATGTGTGTGTGTAATATTTAAATGGCTTATTAAGTAATCTAAAAAAGTTATATGATTTTGAAATAAATTATTAACTTAAAAAACATGTGGATGATCATTTTAATTGCGATGTATTGGATGATGAAAAATATGACTCAACTGCTAGAAGCCAAGTTTAGAAATTTTCAATAAATTAAATTGAGGAAACTTTTGGAACTCTAAATGTACAAAAAAATTAGTGTTTTCTAGATAGTATAATTTGCACTTTGTCCTTTCAGATAAAATAGAAAACATGCATAAGCAATTTAACTTACTGGTTTGTCATGGATGCCAAGCTGGGACCAGGCTATTATCTCAAGCAACTCTTCCATAGTACCATAACCTCCTTCACATTCATATATAGGGGGAAAAAAAAATCAAATGGTTGCATCAATATTATCTTAAAAAATGAAATCCTCAGTATATATATAAAACTTACCAAAAATAAATTCTTATATTATATAGTATAATGTATTTCTTCTTTAATTTCTAATTAACAAATATTTGCATACCAGGAAGAGCAACAAAAGCATCAGCTCGGCGAGCCATTTCAGCCTTCCTTTCATGCATATCTGATACAATCAACACTTCTCCCACTGCATGGCCAGATATCTGAGATCAAGTCATAATTAGTAATCACATCCACACGAGAGAGATTGAGAAAGATGTTGATGTTCATACCTCAAGTGGAACAAGTGCCTTTGGGATAACTCTAACCAAAAAGGAAAAGAGAGAAGTTAGAATAAAAACAAGATGTGCATGAATACATGAATTAGACCAAATTTCTTGGTCTATGTAAATGGATGTATATGCACTAGAAAGAGGCTTTCACATACATTAACTACATCAAAGAAATATTGTTAAACTCTATAAACTGTAAAAGTTTAATACTCATTTGCTTCCCCCATTGAATTCCTTACCCTAGAACATGACATCCACCATCAAAAACTGTTTGAGAAACCAACCCCATCAGCCCAACACTCCCTCCTCCATACACCAAATCCATCTTCTTCTCCACCTGCAAATAAACCCTCAAATGAATCTTTGAAACCCCACCTATATGGTGTTGGTGTGTGTATATAAAAGAGAGAAAGAGAGAGAGAGAGAGAGAGAGTACATACCAATTCTCTTCCAAGATCAAGAGCTGCATCACCAAATATCTTTCTATTCCCTGAATTACTTCCACAAAAGACACAGACCCTTTTGAACTTACCCATCTTTCTCTCTTCACTCCAAAGTCCAAAAAAAAAACTACAGAAAATATATATTCACTATACAATACAACCAAGTCCTCTACACGTCTCTACACATTCATATATACATAAATATGACAATATTATTATAATATTAAAACAATCGAATGCTAGGTGTAGGACGTGCGTGACACGTGAGACATGTTGTTCATGGCCCATATATATGTATGAAAGTTTTTTTTGAGTCAAAGGCGATTCTCTCTTTCTTTTCCACCTTTTGTTTTCTATATCAGATTTGTTTTAATTTGGTGGGTGCACCAATAATATACACTATTCATCACCTCTTTGTGATTCAGGGGGCAGGTTCATCTTTCCATGGATTTGCAAAATCCAATTAGGTGTCTGTGTTTGGTGGCTAGTTGCTTAGTTTTGTATCACATAAAAGGTCACTTCTTCCACGCAGCTTTTTTTTTTTTTTTTTTGGGTGCTGCTCATGTTGTCCCTAGGCACTCCCATTGAAGTGGAAGAACAATAATATGTATATTCTCTTAATTTTATTGGTAAACCGTGGGATGTTTTCATCTAATTGCCTTTGAACATGTAACCATCTCGTACATTCTTTTCTAAATCCTCACTATACTAAAAATTTATTAATGAGCTCTACTATTACGTTAGAGAAAAAGTACTATATAACTGTACTTCAAAATAATTACAGAAGTAAAGCTAGATTAAGGGAGCTATAGGCTTGGATTTTGAAATTTTTTTAAAGATGCTAATTTTTAAAAAGTATTATATAAATATAAAATAGACTTAAAATTTTTGAAATTTAAATCTATAATAATTATACTTGGTTCCCTCAAAAAATAAAACTTGGTCAAAAGATCCCAATAAAAAAAAGTTAGGTATCTCATTCCTATGCACTGTGAGATCAAGTGTGTCTATGTGGGATGTGTGTTGTTTTTGACTTTTTATGAACATTAAAACATGTTTACTAATTATTTGGATTTTTTTTATTTCGAACGACTTTTGCTGTTAAGTTATTTTCTTCTTTGGTTGCTTATTATTTGGGACTTAAAATTAAAAGTTTGGTTCTTTTTTTTTTCTTGGTAACACTAACTATTTTTTTAGTTCAAAAAATATGTGACATATAATTATTAGATGATAAATATGACTTTTATTAGTTTTGGATTGAAAATTATGACTTTTATTTGATTGGTAAATAATGGGAACCTAGTTAAAATTTTTTTTTTTTTCAAATAAAAATGCAAATAATTCAAACATAATTATTTTGTGTATTTTCTTTTAATAATAATAATTGGTAAAAGGAATTTAATTAGAATGATGCCTCAAATACTATATATTTTACTCTATATAGACCTTACAAACTAATGTATTAATTTTTAAAAACTCAATAAAAGAGTCATTAAGGAATTTATTTATTATATGTTATTGATGTGCCACCAATCAAATTCATTACCACATCTTTTTGTAAATATTTTGTATAGTAAAGTTTTTTTTTTCAGTCAAAAAAAAAGTTTTTTTTTTTTTGAGAAGATTGTATAGTAAAGTTGGTAGTAGCATTGGTATTATTTATTTATTATGTTGTGGTATTAATTGCCTTCATTATCACACAAGAATTTGTATAAAAAAAAAATGTAAAATTAGTAACAGTTTTGGTATTTTGTTAATACTAAATAAATACTAGTTTTCATTAAAAAAAAATTATTTATATTTTGCCCCTCTTAGGTTAAAATCCTGGTTTCGTTCATGTCCCCAAATATTGAAAAATTACTATATATCCATGGGAAATCTCCACCTTCTATTCCTTAACCTATTTTCCATCATTAGTCTCGTCAACGTTAATTAGCTTGTTATTTATATTTTATGATCATGCTTAATAAACTAGTAGTATCTGACATGACATGGTTCTTTATTGCCTCTAGCTAGGTCCCTTTTCTTCGTCATAACTTGGATTTTAAGGGGGATGATGACCTAAGAAGATCATCATCCAGATACTCAAAAACCTACTAATATTAACAATTTCCTCAAAAGTTAAATACTTGATGTAGTCGTTAACACTTTATTTATTATATATGACAAATTATTGGTAACTATAACCTTGAGCTTTGTCAAAGAAAGAATGAAATTAGTAAAACCTAGTCAAAAGACTCAAAAGCAAGTAAAGGGAGAATAGTTAAGGTGATCTTAAACATTTGAAAGGCTTTTCATGATCATGTCCTTCGTTGAGAGATTATCTACTCCTCTTTAAGGACCACATGAGCTAGGTGATGTGATCCTCCAGAAAGAGTGAATAATTTCTCATTTCGTGTACTAAATAATTATTTACAGCGCATTATTGTCTTCTATTTGTTATTTGTGAAAATACTGGGCATTATGATCATGTAAACTTAGGACTTATTTGTCAAATGTTATAAATATATATATATATATATATATATATATATATATATATATATATATATATTTATATATATATTCAACTTATTTAGTTTGTGTTTAGCTTTTTATAGATATAGATGTACTTTTACTCAATATATTTTCTAAGTCTAATAATTAGACCAATGAAAATAAATCCTCTCAAACAATCACTCAATAGATTATACTAGAGACAAACTCAAATCAATGTTAAATAAATATAAATATACAATGATCAATAGAGAGATTGCGGTCTTCCAAAACTAGATGAGAGTAGTGTTGTGTGCTTAGCTTTTCTTACAATTTGTGGGTTTTAATTAGTTCAACTAGTAAAATCTTTTATCATCAAATAAGAGATATGAGTTTCAAACCCCGTTAATATCAAAAATTGATTGATGTTTTAATTACTTGATAATAAGAGCAATCATTATGGAATGAGTGTCATAAGTTGAAATTCTATTATACTATATATATATATATATATATATATATATATATATATATATATATATATATAATAAAATATATATATATGTATAAAAAAAAAAAAAAAAAAAAAAAAAAAGCCTTCTTTTACAAGTCCTGTACCCACTTATATGTTCCTTTTTTGGGTATTTGGTACACTTGTAAATGATGACCACTTCATCATCCATGACCTAATTATGATAGGCAAGGTCATGGTATAAAAATGGGGTTTCAATTGAAGCGTGCGTTAAAAATGATGATGATGTGGGGGCCAATGTGAGCCCACCACTGATTAATTCAAAGGATTTCGTGCTTAATTATGTGCTTCAATAATCATGTCAATTGCTATTGGTGAGATCCACATAAAACAAGTAGGAACCAGAAAGACAATTAAGTTAACCAATTCTTTTGTTCTTAGACCTCGGTCCTCTGCCATATGGAAAGTGTGACCCATTACCCCCATATGCTCTTTCTACATGAAAGCCATTATAAATTATTCCATTCAATAACTCTATATATATAAAACAAAAATTCACAGTGATTTTTCACAAAATATTGAGTGGCTTATAAAATAAAAATGGTTTTGACCGTAAATGGCCCCATGTGAATGCGATGTTACATCAATCATAATCACCTCGTTGAATTTTGTTGGTTGGTGGTTTCATCATAGATTTTGAGAAAAATCAATATTTGTAGGAAAAGAATGTGAAAGTAATGGAGGCAGAAAATTTTAGCTAGCAAACCTTTTTTGGGTCCTTTTCAATGGCCTATCGGTCCATGATTTATTTTGTGCAACTCAAGATTCATGCAATCAAGGAATTCAAGAATTTTTAAATTCTGTAGTACTTACAAATTTCAAAAAAAAATTCATAAGGTTTTTCTCCCCCCGGAAATTTTGGCTACCTTTTTTGGGTCCTTTTCAATGACTATTGGTCCATGACTTATTTTGTGCAATACAAGATTCGTGCAATCAAGGAGTTCAAGAATTTTTAAATTCTCTGTACTTATAAATTTCAAATTTTATTTTAAGGTTTTTTTACCCACATGCACGTTCAAGCACAAAAGATGATTTTAAAAAATGCTTCTCCATGTTTTTTTTTTTTTTTTTTTTCCTTTCTTTTCTCCCTTACAACAAGTGGGCAGAGGGGGTTTCAATTATTCAAATCTAAGTTCTTCCTAAAGAGAGAATTAAGGTAATGTCATTAAGTTATAAAACTCTTAACATTCCTCCATGCATATTGTTCCTAATTAATTTACTTATCCTCCTTTGACTTGAATTTTAATTTTGTTCACTCAATAAATTAGTTTTAAGACACTAAAACATGTTTTCTTTTTTAAATGAGACTATTAGAACGTGGTTGATTTAATATCCGTTTGGAAACAATTTATCTAGCTTTTTGCTATAAGTATCATAGATAAAATCTAAAAACTAAATAAAATAAGTTGATTGATTTTTTTTTTTTTTTTTTGAAAAAACTGTAGCAAAAAAAAAAAAGGTAGAGTAGGACCCACAATAAGCAAAAAAATACTTGCATTTTGAGGGGGGAAAAAACAATAACATAAGATCCATGTTCAGTTAATTTTATTGATTTTTTTACCAAAAACATAATAGTGGGAGCTAGGGATGGCAATGGGACGGGGCAGGGCTGAAGGATGGGGTCTTCATCCCCGCTCCGCATGGTTTTGTCTTGCTCCATCCCTGCCCCGCCCCGCATGACGGGGAATACTTTCTCACCCCATCCCCGCCCCTTGGGGCCCCGCGAAGCCCCGTCCCACCCCGCAAAACTCTACTTTTTGTTAATTTGCCCTACAACTAGTACAATTTTTTTAATGAAACTTATTTCATTAATAAAAATATACTTGAAATTACAAATTTATCCCATCAAATCAAATCAATTTTTAGAAAAAATTGAATAATATATCCAAGTGTTTAACAAGACAATCATAGAAAAAAATAAAATTTTCATAATATAACACATAACAAAATAAAGATAGAGAATCACATTGGGTAAAATAAAATATGCTAATATTAATATGTTTGTTTAAATAGTAGGGTTTTAGGGTATGAAAAATTTACAATTATAACCCTTAGTAATGCGGGGCAGGGCGGGGCGGGGCGGGGACGGGGCAGGGCGGGGTGGGTCTAAAAAGTCTAAACACATCCCCGCCCCGCCCCATGGTGCGGGGCTAAAATCTTGCTCCATCCCCGCCCCACCGCCTTTGCGGGGTGGGGAAAACCCACACGGGGAGGAGCGGGTTAAGTGGGGCAGGAAAAAATTGTCATCCCTAATGGGAGCCACAAAAAAGGAGAATGAATCTCCTTTATTGCAGGACCCACGTAGAAACTACAAACCGTATGAATGAAAAAATAAAAAAGCTTATAATCTAATCCCAAACGCACACTAGTGTGACGAATGTCAAGCTTCAAATGATTTCAATTTCATTTTTTAAGCTTAAAGCTTCAAATGATTTCAATTTCATTATTTAAGCTTCGAATAGGCCACTTATTGAAAGGATGAGTTCGAGCCCTTCTTTTCTTTCATTTTGGCCTAAGCTTAAAGTTGAAAAAAGTTGTTGATTCATATGCCAGCCAGCTCGCTCTATCCTAGCCTAGCATTAGAGTGTATACATATATATTCTAGGAGCTATTTCTGACCTACTAAATTCCTAATTAATTTGCAGTTCAATATATGAATTTCCACTCCCAATGACTATGAAACAGAGAACATAAGCTAAATGTGAATATTTTGTTGGTAAGATTGACCCCGTACTCTAAATAAAATATGAATCAATGGTTAGTAGTGATGGTTACTTACATAGATCCATATGGTGGAATCTAATTTAAGCGATGGTCTAATCATAGAAAAATTTGAAGTCAATATTGGGGGAGGGGAGAGAGACAGAGGACATTAAATAAAAAAGTTAATGATGTGATTGGTTAGGACGTAAATCATACTTTCAACTTTAAATTTAAAGTTAAACTATAAAAAATTCAATTATCAGTATCACATAATAAAATTCTAAAATTCACTTGATTCTACATTAAAGTTGAATGATAAGTACCATGAAGAATAAATTATAAATTACCCCACCCAAAAGAAATAAAAGGATAAGTTTCAGTCAGTTCAATTAATAAAGTGGTAAAGTCTCTTGTAGTCAAATAGGTTTGAACCTCGCCTACACTAAAAAATTAATTAATTTTTTAACCTAATGATAAAAGGATATCATCATGGAGAGAACAACATAAGTTGAAATTCGCTTCTATAAATAAATAAAAAATTAATAATTAGGTTGAGATGATTAGTAATATGATTCATTTTGATTGGGGACTTAGACCCACATCAATATTTGTAATAGAGAATCAGACACAATATCAGAAGCGCCAAACTGACGCTATCCACAATATGTGTTTCACGACTGTCAGAACAATATTATCCTATGCAATGGCCTCCTCTGACTGGTTCACAACAGTTAAAAGTCAGCTAGCAACATATAAAATCTGTGCATATCTCAACCAGTCACATACACAGCTGCTAAGATGTGAACCTATTGTATATTTTATTTTCTCTTCCATAGGAAATTAGGCACTGAAAACTTCTTGCTTGCCAGGCCAGCCAACAGGTCCTTTTATTTTTCTGGTTCATGGTTATTGTATTTATCACAGATTCATGTCCTTGAGATCACAAACTATATATTTATGTGTCATGTGCATGGTCACCAAACTCGTCAATTTTCTGCATGCTCATAATTGCTTGCTGAATAGACACATATCCTTTCAAATAGGCCTAAAGAGTTAAAAGAAGCGATTCACGTAAAATGGACAAGTTTAATTTGCTTTCCTTAGCCAAATTTGACACGACTTTCAATAATTGAAGGGTCCCTCCACCATAACCAAGTTAATCATGAGAAGATGCACCTATATCAATGGCACTGTGACTGTCTTTTAGTCTCCATCAATCCTGGGAAATGGGATGACTATAAACCAAACCAACCAGTAAATTTGATGCATTTAACTATAAACAAGTGTGCTTATACAAAACTTAGACATATAATTACAGATAGTCTAGGAAAGTTTAGAATTTGAAGATATATAACAAATGTGGTCCGAGCCACAGCATTTTAAAAGTTTGGATGAATGAAATGCCACTAATTTCAAGCATCAAATCAAGAAGTGCTGTAACCCCACGTTTGAACATGACTGTAGACTGTAGTTCAAAAGTGAATTAATGTGGAACTTGACGACCAGCAGTACTGCCTTTGAGAAAGGATAGGCCATAAAAATTTTTGAGACGCACTAAGAAGGAACAGCAACAACCTGAGATGCCACTGGATCAGATAGTTGTGGAGACACTAGTTGATGTTGATGGTGTAGCATGGCGTGCAACAAATGACTCGACAAGTGGATTCACAAGGTGAGGTGCTTCATCCTTTATTGCAATCAACAAATTATTGAAGTCAAAAAGTTATTATCATCAAACATATTCTATAGTTCATATAAAAGTTTGGTCAATAATGAGCAACTATATTTTTAGTATGGACAGGGAAAAGAAAATTTGTTTCCACAATTGGTTAATGAATGATTTTGCATTGATGGAACACCAGAAACCAGTGCTTTAGAACCAAAATGATAGCATGTGCATAGGAAGTTCTGTTAAGAGCCTAATAGCCCTTACATATCAAAACTTTGGGTTCATTTCAATTTTATTTATGTTTCCTAGGAGATTCAGAACTTTTAAAAACAACTTTTTTTTAATCATTTATAAAATTTATATTATAATCCTTACTGTCTTACAAGTTTTGCAGGAGCTACATTTTGAAACCAAAAATAAATCAATATAAGTATATAAATAGTAGACAAAGTTTTCCTCCAAACTAGTTTGAAGTAATCTCCTTCAATTTGTTACGTGGCAATTAATAAAACCATCCACGTGTATTATTTAAAAAAGTCATATGACTTATTAAATATGTCATATGACTAAAAGTACATGTAGATGGTTTTATCAATTGCCACATGGATTGGAGAAATTTTCCTCTAAATTAGTTTGGAGGTAAACTTTTTCCATAATTAACCCCCAAAAAAGGTGTAAAATACTAATTATTGTCACATAAAAACACTACCAAATCAATGCCTCCACATGTGCCTAGGTGGGTGGTGGCCCGGTGGGGTTTGTGTGTGTGTGAGAGAGAGAGAGAGAGAGAGAGGAACCTGGGGGCAGTGCCCGACATTGGGGAGGACAATGAAGTCTTCAACAGAATCAAAATTCTCATAGTTTCTTCCAAGCTCAAGGGGTTCCCATGGATCCTTGTCACCCCATGCTATTAAAATAGGACACTGTAATGAAGAAAAAAGAAGGGTCATTACCTAGTGCTATTACCATTAAGTGGATAGAATTTTCCTCCAAATTTTGGAGGAAAGTTCCTCCAAATCATTACAGGACAATTGAAATTACCTATTCATATGTACTTTCAGTTACATGACTTGTGGCTTGCTCTGAATTTAGATTACTTATTGAACCAAATATACATTGATGGTCATACAAATTGCATGGATTAGAGAATATTCCTCAAAACTAGTTTGGAGTAAAACTCTATCCCATTAAATGGGATGCTAGAAGGGTGGGTAATTTGCAATCAACAAATTACCCACGTGCCTTTTATCTTATGACTTTTTGTCATTTTAATGGTTGGGTAAATAGAGAAGGGTGAGATAAATTGTAAGATCTCATCTACTTGTAGTAGATAAAGATTGGATTTCTTTTGAATTTTAATTTACATTTATCTTGTAAAGCCATCTATTTATATGGCTTAATGTTGAATAATAAAGGAGGCTGAAAAATATTGTTATTGAATGAAAATTTCACTTTGGAGGTTTGGACTCTTTCAAGGTAGTCCAATTTATCAAACTAAAGACCTTGGTAGTTGGTTCCCTCAAAGCAACCAAAAAAAATTGTACACACAACATTGCTGTTGTTGTTTTCTTTTTCTTTTTCTTTTTGGGAGGGGGGAGGGGGGGGGGGGGGTATAAAGTGGCTGCTCTCAATACTTGGATTAGTAGGAATGTAGGAGGGAATTTCACACATATATACTTAGATAAAGCTAGAGTAGGATTTCAATCTCATATTATAAATAAAAAATTATCTTCAAACTGACCTTTACTTGAGGCAGAAGTTCCTCAGGAAGAGGGCCAGCCGAGTAGCAAATAAACTCAAGAAACACATCAGCAGCACCAGGTTCCAGTCCTGGATTAAGTATTTTCTGAACTAGTTCCTCTGTCACTTGGGAGGTGTCATGGTAACACTGAAATGATATCCATTACTCATCATAAGCAATCGACAGCAACAATGGTAGAACTGTATTCATTATTTTCATTTAGGAAAAATTATCTTGTGAGACCAGCATATACACTGCCCCCTTCAATATATGGCTCCCGCAAGTGTGTGTGGCCCACCAAATGTGAGGTGGGTGGTACATAAACCGTCTCACAAGATACTTTCTCTACAAACTAGTTAGAATAGGTGTTGTAAAACGTTTACATTCCCTAGTGTGCACAGATTCACTGCACTTCCTACCATCAATTGTCAGTCTATGACAACTTGTAAACCTTTTCTCTCTAGACTAACACTTTTGACTTGAATAGTTCAGTAAATCAAGCACCGCAACTCCAGAAATGAAATCTGACTGTAACTTTTAAATGATTTAAGGTTCGATTTTCAAGGATGTTTTTTATTAGGCAAGAAATACAAAGAATATGTAACTCAAAGACAACATAGTCAAGCAGGTCCCACTCATAGAATATTTTGTCTTTTCCCATACATACAACACATCAATTTATATGCATAGACAAGCTTGCCAACTAGTCTAGTACTTGCCCCACTTTTCCACCATTATGCATTAAAGCGTTTTTCTTGTGTATGGAAAAAGGGAAGAGGTGTAAACTTCTCCACGTTTTGTGATAAGGAATCTATAACAGTCATTCAACTGGGAATAAAACGAGCATGTACCTTAATCAGATCAAATTGGATGGCATCGATAAATTAAATCCAAGCTTACTTTTTAAAGATCTAATGCATATGGGATTGGATTCAGAATCAATCATTTTTCAAATAGTAATTTCAGTTCAATCTATAACCTAAAATCTTGATCACATCACAGGCCAACACATCTTCCAAGGAAAACTCATGGTTTCAAAATAGAAAATCTCAAACTCAACTTAGCCCATGGAATGTGTATTACAATCCTAGTTTTACGGCTTTTGCCAAGTTAACTATGGGTCATGGATCATTGGTTGGGTCAAACCAACCCAATTACTAACACACCATTTCAATGCACCTACTCCATTTCAAAATAATCATAAATAACTACAGATTAAAATTTTGTGTGGGAGACAAAGTCTAGAAGTTGAAAGAAAAGAGGAAGGAAAAAGTAGAAGATTTAGAAATACCACCGTGGTGAAAATTCTGGGAAGAGTATGTATTCTTTTGGATGAGAAGATGAAAAAAAAAAAGCAAAAAGGAGAAGGATAATTTATCCTTCTGGAGAATTCCATTCTCAACATTTGAAAGCATTTGTGCATAATTATAAGTGATGTCTTGGATTACACAAAGAAAGGTCTAAGTCAAATTGTGAACCTAATAAAATTTTGGTGAAACTTTGTTTTGTTGAACTACTATAAATTGGTCCTAAATCATAATTCAAATCAGCCCTTGATACCATTAGTAGTCATCAGTGCTAATTTAGCACTGATGACTATATGAGAAATACCAATTTGATATATAGGAATACCTGGCAAAGAATACTCCTCACAGAGTCTGGTGTGGCAACACTTTTGTAGAAATATTTGCCCAAAGCAGTATTCCTGGCAAAACAGCACAACTATCATAAAGCCTACATATGCAACCTTAGAACTCTAAAAGTTCATACAAGGGAGCTATTGGGTCAAATACTTACCTCAGCAAATTCTGGAATGATCTAATTAAAGGTTTTCCAAACCAGGGCTGCTTCTTAATATGAAGCATACGAAGAGATATGTTTAAAAGGATAATGCCTTTGCAGATCTGTGGTGCCAAAACTGCTGCCTGAAGACCAACAAGCCCTACATAAAGACCAGAAAAAGAAGATTCTTTAACGGTATCATGTGATCAACCTTAAAATTGTGAATTCAAGAACTGTTTGATATCTAAGGCTTCACTAGTTTTCATAGAAAGTAGCACTGAAGAAACATATCAATGATTTGAATGGGGTGGCCATCATTTTGATGGAAATACTTGTATCCTATTGTCTTTGAAGTCAAGCATTACAGAAACTGCTGTGAAGGTCACAGAGAGCATATTTTGCAGCAGTATCTTCCCAAAAAGGAAAAAATCCTACACAGGTCAAGAAGATGATCCTTCTGGTTGCCTGATATACAGATCAAACATAAATATGTTTTAAAATATAATTCTAAGCAGCAAGTATGAACAAAACAAGAGAGGCAGGAAAGCACAGCACACAGGCATGCATAACACTAAATGATTAGAGACTATCTTATAAACCAAATCTGATAACACATATGAACATGACAAGAAAGAAAAAGAAAATATGCATTTATCAAATGCTACAAGAGATGAAAGTCTAAGTACTGTATGACCAAAGTCTAGCCAGAACAGGCAAGATTGTTCAGAATTTAAATTAACACTTTTGTCATACAATTTCCAATGGCATCACAAGGATGGCAAGGATACCAAGTTCCTGGCTTGAGAGTTTGTAAGCCAACTTGATTCCAAGTTTGTCTAAATCAACCCAAAAAGTCAGAGATGATTTACACCCTTTTATTAAATGTTCCTGGAAATATTGGGAGTACTATTTATTAATATGCAAAACACAGAACATGTATAGCAGAGCCATGCATTATGAAAACTTGCTTTAAGACCCAAGAAGTGGTACCAATATATGATGAAATGGAAAGGCATTGAACCATAATAAAATAAACTGAAATATGATTCTAGCTGACTAAAAATCAGTTGTGAAGTAAATGCTGTTCTTGTGGTTCTTATAATTGAATAAAAGTCATAAAATCTAAATTTAATTCTACAATAGCATACTGCCTAAAGATGGTGTGTACAGCTGCTAAAAAAAAGAAAACAAAAGGATTCACAATAAAAACATGCATAGATTGGTTAAACATTAAAGCTTAGAGTGAAGGATTAATTAACATGAGCCAAAACATTCAAAAGGTGGTCACCTCCAATGGAATTGCAAATAAAGAATGCTTCATCCTTAATCACATCTATACAAAACTCATTTAGTTGGGTGGCCCATGTTTCAAATGTATAGAAGAGGTTGTCTCCAAATTGACGAGGATTTGGTTTATCCGAATATCCATAACCAATAAGATCAATTGAGTATACCCTATGTGATTTTGCCAGAACGGGAATATTTTTCCTCCAATGATCACTGCAACCAGCCACAATTGAGTCACAAGTACTAACAGACACTTCAAGTACAGAATCAAAGATACTGGAGAACAAAATCAAAGATACTGGAGAACAAAACTTTTAAGAAATCAACAGTTCTTATATTGAAACATGCATAAACCTTGATAAGCTAGGCATGCAAATCTTTCAACATTATAAATTAAAAGAAATATAAAGATAAAAAAATCAGATTCAAGCTTTTAGATTGTGACCAAAACCCTGCAAGAGAAATTGAGACTGCTCACAGTTCCTTGGATATATAAATCAGTTTTAAATATTTTTTATTCTGTAATGCTAATGGCTGATCAGCTACTGGCTGATCACATAATGTATAACTATTTTTCTTGTACTTTTCCTATTGATCTGGGCCACTCTGCAATGTGCTTGTAAAGAAAGGTGTAAAATTATGCATACTAGGTCACTCTCATGAATTCAACTTGACCTGGTATTATTAATTAAGACCTGATTCATCTTTTCTATGTAGATATATATTTTATCCATTTAATTGTTCTAATGTGGACATTACATGAACATTTTGATTATTACATGGCACATGTGACACCTAATTCCAAGCATATCAGGGACCATCAGTACTGTAGTCAACCTGGATGATCTTAACCACGATCATAAAACTCTGTTTACGTTTTGATTTCATAGTCACTGATTGGATAATTGGTCTTTTCTTGTGCATAAAACAAAGGAAAAATACGGACCAGCTAATTGCAGTTTTTTTTCTGCATGTAATTTACACCAAATGTTTCCCTGCAATGCTGTATTGCAGAATAAGAGTAGACAAAGAGATTATCAATAGGAAACACAGTTTTACAATTAAATGAGGCCCTTCTGTGGTTCAAACTTCTGCAATGAACAAACTTCACAATATTATCCACTATCATCTTAGCTGACACCAAAGATTTACCATACAACCATATAGGAATATACTTCAACCGTTTGAAATTTAACCTTGTGTGCAACTTGTCCCACCTGCATAGTCCCTAGTTTAAACCAAAGTTCAAGTACCATACCATGCATGCAATTAGTACATGAATTTTTATGAAGCAAGAAAGCGTTTGGCTATTTGTGCATTTGATACCTATAGCAATTACGTGTCTGCTAATGAGAAGCAAAATGTAATTGATGTAGACCTGTTTGCTCCAAAACCATGAACTAAAACTAACGCAGGGCCACTGTTCCCAGAATACTGATAGCGAATAGAATAACCCCTCCAGTTCCATATGCTACAAGACAAGAAGATAAACCATCACACATTAAGAAAAACACATTGGTTGAATCCAATGATAACAAAAAAAAAAAAAAAAAAAAACAAGATACAGAATAAAGACCCAATTCATGGGAACAAATTACCAATGCAAAAAAGTTAATAGAGCTCTGAATGTTGTCAACCATCATTTTCTTCCACATTTTTCATTTAAAATCATTAAAAAAAAATGCACGCGCACACACACACCCTCATATAGACCTATAGATTGTATAATAGTAATTTAAAAGAAGCAGGAAATAGAAGAATATAAGGTGGATAAAGGCAATTTTATGGAAAAATCTATGAACTCTTATATTCCCTGGGGAAGGGCAAACACAAGGGGGCCCTAATTAAGCCTACTATATCTCCACATTATTTTGATTGAGGCATATTGACCAATCATAGAAATATTTGAAATGGGAAACAATCCAAAGTCTTTAATAGATAGAACCACTGGAAGTTTGATATTAGGCTCATTTCCCAAACCAAAATTACACTCTTCATCAAAGTGAAATTTTCCAGCATCTAGAATAAATAGGACAATCAAACAGCCGTAATTCTTTCTATACAGGAGTCACCAACCAAGAGGTATCTAAGTGGTTGGGTCATCTTCAGAAAATCCAATATTAAAAAGATAACATTTATGGCCTATTGAAAATAAAAAGGTCAAGATATTTTGTGTTACTAGACGTGTGTTGATGTCAGATCATATAGACCAAGATTAATATTTATTTTACAATCATAGAATGACATAAACCATGTCTTGCTCTGGTTTGACAGAAACTTGTTCTCATACCAAAGTTCGTAATCACTTTCACACCTAACTGGCATATAGTTACAAATTTGAAGATGAGAAAATCTCCAATCTACGACTCACCTACACAGACATGGTTTTCTTAACGATGGAATGGAAAATACTAGAAGGGACTCAACTCATGCAATGTCAACAAGACAGAATTGTCAGGCTAGTGATCTAAAAAAAAGGCAAAACAGAGATTTGAATTTTAAAATAAGCTGGGCGCAAAACCCCCTTTGCTGGTAGCTACTTAAAACAATTGGAATGCTAAAACAAAAAACAAGGGCATTGTCATGACCGTAAAGAGGAAGGAATTCAGCCTAAATTGTTGTAGAACATGACTGGTGACTTCCTAAAAAGTATCACAAAAACATTTGAGAATTTGACAAAGCAAGAAGCCTCATTTATTTAAGGTCCTATGTGTTTTTCTGTCTTAGTCCTCTACATCTTTCCCTTTAACATAAGAAACAAAAATTTGCAATTGAGGATGTTGAGATGGGTGGATTGTAATAGAAGATATGATAAAGTAAGAAATGCACCCATTCAGCCATTCCTAAAGTACTTGTGTCATCACCATCAGGGAAAAAAAAAAGAAAAGTTGACTAACAAAATTAGTCCTTTACAATGAAGATTAATGACTGCAATGGTATAAAAGAGTGCTTGTTGAAAGAGCAAGAGGGTAAAGTCTGAAAGAGGTAGATATTCATGTTTTCCTTTAAGTAACATTCATCAGTTAGGAAGAACAGGATGGCTGATTAACACAACACTGTAATTCTCATTTTAAAGAGCATCAAAATAGAAATAACCTAGGAAGCACGGACACGGTTATGACAGTGACCAAGCAATTTTTGAAAATTATAACATGAAACAGCTAGTACAACACCGGTATGACACAAGTAAGACACGGATATGGCACGGGTACGACACTCTTAATGAGCATACATGCTTCCTAGGAAATAACTAAAACATCAAAAGAAGTAAAACATTAATTGTACATTAAATCAGAAACACTCATTCAACAAATTGACCACAATGTGGCACAACTAACTCATAATCACATTCAAAAAAAGTTTCTACAGTTAAAATACACACACACACACATAATCAACTAATTTCTTCTTTTTTGGTCTGGGCAGAACAAACATATGAACTCAAGTAAGTCTTTGAACTTTCTTTTTCACTAAGTTTCTTGGAAACCAAACATAACCTAATAACCCAAGAAACTTTAAAAAGAACAAAGATTGAAAACCCATTACCGGCTTTGAACTTCAATCCCGGGGTCATTGTTCGATACCATGTCCTGAGTGGAAAGGCCATTCTCTTCAATCTGATCATTCAAACGAGAAAATGCCACAAACCCATTTGAATTAAACCGATGAAGATTAGAAATTCTGCGAAGAGTTGGATATTGTTGTAGATGGGTTCTGCATACAATCAGCTTCTTGTTTCTTGGAGAAGACAGAACTGGAAAATCTGGTTTTGACAATGGCAGTGTAGAGGAAGCAGTAGTAGTAGTGCTTGCCATATAGCTTTTGATAAAGAGAGAAAATATAACGAGTCCCGACCGAGGACGAGGAGTGAGTGTGTAAGTGTAATGAAACTGAGAGTGAGAGAGAGCTCACATGAATGGTTTACAATGGTTGTTCAATGGGTAGTTTTTAGAGGTCAAGGACAGTGGCAATGGTTCAATGTTTCATGTTTGGAATTTGTCCACGTTGCCAATATACTGCTGTCCTATGTGGCATGTCTATGTATCTTACAGTCGATGATATAGATAATATTTTTTTTAATCTATGGCCATGTTAAAATACTTATTTAAAGAAAAATATATAGGAAAGTACATATGGATCAAGTCTTTTTTTTTTTTTTATATAGCTTAAAAAAAATTTTATGTATATATATATTTTCTTGGGAAAAATATGAAAGTTATGGTTTGGACTTTGGAGAGAATAAAAGTATATTTTGATCATTTTCTTTGGACTTCATGAAAAAGTATCCTTGCAAATAAGTTTGAAATACTTAGAGCATTCGTATCAATTTGTGTAAAATTTTGTCTATTTTTGTAAAAGAATTTATTTTTTCTATTTTACACAATCACTTCCCAAAAACACCATCAACAGATTATTTATTATACATTCTATTTTATTTAAATAATAATAATCATTATTATTATTATTATTTAGTCTCTCTCTCCTCTAAGATCTAAAAAATAATTCGCTCGCCTCTCACCTCTCTTTCATCCCAAACCCACAAACGCTCACTTCTCGGGCCTCTTACCTCTCTCTCAGTCATTACTGATACTTTGCTTTTTCTTCTTCTTCTTCTTTGCAATCTAGGTTTGATGGTTCATACTGATTTTGTATATGTGTTTGATGAGTTTGGGATATGAATGTACAAGGCACGTTGCTGGGATTCAAGAGAAGATAGTGAATGAATAGAGTCAAGGGAAGAGAGAGAATCTTATGGGAGAGGTGAGAGAAAAAAAAAATTGTAAATAAAATACAAAGCTACAATTGCTATATATATTTACACGATTACTGTAGCAAAAATGTAAATACAGTATTATAAATAAACTAATATGAGTAGTTTTTGAGCAAAAATATGTAAATTTTTTTTTTCTATTATACACCCACTATGTGAGTGTCTATTATACACCCACTATGTGAGTGTTCTTACAAGCCTATGAGAGGAAATTATATTGATATCTCAAAATCAAACAATTAACAATCAAATTAGAAGCAATGCAGAAAATGGATAATAATCATGGAATACTAGCCTCATCACACGCGCTAATTATGTGATCAATGGCTTTTTATTTTTTTGGTTTAATGTCAAAACTTTCCCTTTATCCCAATTTAAGGTTTTTGTGTTTGTCCAATGATATTTATACATCTTTCAATCACTGATATAGCTAGTAGTGTGATGATACATGTTAGAGAAATTACTAATAAAATAATATTTTAATTACAATAAAAATATAAATATAAACAAACAATGTCGGACTGAGGCACGGAAATCTCGCTCTCTTTAAGGAGATTTAAGCCATTTGCGGTTGGCAAAGCCTAGAAATCGATGCAGCAGAAATTCACTTCTGACTTGTCCCCTCCAGGATACGACAGCCCAGCAGTTTGTTGTGTAGCTCGAACCAACTCTGCATAAGTGGTTGAGCTTAAAGCTCCACCAAAAGAAACACCTTTCTTTGACCCGAAATCTCTCAAGTATTTAGGAGTATTATTGAATTCACTCTCTCACATAATACTCTTTACTTTAATTATTTATCTTCATTCACTCTTGATGTAAAATTAGTCTGTAGCATAGCCATATATATATATATATATATATATATATATATATATCTTCCAATCTTTCTCATAACCTACATGTTATTTATTAGTTTAGATAACTCTTCTAAATTTATTTAATTTAACTTACATACAAGTCCTCTTTCTTTAACAAATTCCACTATAACTCATCTCTTTATTAATCTTCAGTTAATTTAAGTTTTAACGTACTTTAATTTAAAATGCACTAGCAATACATAGCACCACACACCCACACAAACTAATGATTTTAATGCTATTTCAATTATAAATTTGTGTTCAATTTAAAGAAATATATAAATTGACATCATATGAACAAAGTTGACAACTTATATTTATTAACATAAGTAGAAACATTCTCGGCCTCTCCTCCCCTCCCCTCCAAATTCTTCCTAAAACAAATTCCAACTAGATTAGAATAGTCCAAAATGTACTGAACTAGACTGAATGAACCAATTCATTATTTTGGTTGATATTTTCATTATCATTTTAGTATCATAGTTTTTTTTTTTTTTTTTTTTTGAGAGAAATTTTAGTATCATATTTAACAATAAATGATAGAGGATTGGGAAAATTATGGTAAAGTTTAAAGACGAAAATAATAGTGTAAAATAAAAAAAATAAAAAAAATGAAGGGGGTGGGGGGGGGGGGGGGGGGATAAAATAAAACAGTTTATGATTTGCTAATGTGACATAATACTATTGGAGGGTGTAAAACATGGGTTATATACTAGCTCCTTATAGAATTTAAGCTCTATTATTATCACTTCACTGAGTCTTATTTGGATTAGGACTCCTTTAACAATTTTCTTCTCTCGCCACAACCATGGGGTTTAATTTGGTTCGACAATGTTGGCATTGGCCGCGTTGAAATATTAGCATTCCATTTGTCAATTAAATTTTGTATGTTAAATTTAATTTTCCGCTACAATATTACTACTATTTTATTTTTTTCCTCTTTTGTTTTGCACCATATTATTTTTGTCTTTAAACTTTACCATAACTTTTCCAATCCTCTATCATTTTTTTTTTTTTTTTTGAGAAACAATCCTCTATCATTTATTGTAAACAATGATACTAAAATGATAGTGCAAAATATCAACCAAGATAAGGTAAAATAATGAATTGGTCCATTTCAATCTAGTTTGGTCCAAATGTAAGTTTTTTTTTTTTTTTTTTTGGGGAGAGAATTTGGATAGGAGGGGAGGATAGGGTTTCTATTTATGTTAATATTAATAATAAATTGTCAAAATTGTCTCTATGATGTCAATTTATTCTAATTGAAATAGCATTGAATTCATAATTGTCAAAAGTCCTTATGATGTCAGTGATTGGTGCTAGGTATTATAAAATTGAGGATATGTTGATGGATATTTGTGATCAAGGATTGATTTTGTGAGAGATTACTTTTGAAATCAACAATCAAATGGTTGTACCACCGCGCATCTTTGGCACGATAGTCACTCCACAAGTATTAAGTGCTTGTGGGGTGTGGGGGGTAAGGGTCGGAGTTCAAGTCTCCGGGAGGGAGCTTCACACACATATACAATTTAATTGGGATAGAGTAAATTTTCTATCTTTTATATATATATATATATATATATATATATATATATATATAAATAAAAATCAAATGGTTGTGACTATATCGCTTTCAATTTAATGAGTCTCTAATTGGTGCATGAGTTTATGAGTTTAATAATTGCTAACATTCCTTATATAAGTTAGATATGGATGCACTCTTATCCCATAGTATTTGATTGAGATATTGATCACGTGCATATGCATGATACAATTAAAAACAATTACAATTATATTATTCAAATTATACATTTTTTTAGAAGAGGTTTAAATTATACATGGTATATATTAGCTTACACATTTTTTAAACCATACATTTCTAAAATATGTAATGATTTCTCATATTATATATAATTTAGTTGGATTTAAACTCTTCGATTTTTGCACTCAATAATTCACTTGCGACAAAAATTAAAAAAAAATAAATAAATTGGCGCAAAATTAGACTCTAATTTAGAATTTAATTGGATTTGGACTCTTTGATTTTTACACTCAATAATTCACTTGGCACAAAAAATTTAAAATTAGATAGGACACATAGCGCAAAATTGAAAATAAAAAATCTAATTATTGGATTTTCTCTAATTGCACTCTAATGATTGAATACTTGCAAATGATTCCTTTTTGTAAAAGTAAGTAGTTCTCATATATGATGAAACCGATTGTTGACCCCACAAATATTTTTTACTTTTCCTTGTGTTAGATCAAATAAATAAAAGATGACCATGTTTATATATAAAATATTTGTAAAATAATACATATAAGTAAACCTTATTGATGAGTTGATTTCTTAAATTGAAAAAATGTTGTTTGTGTTTGGTTGAATTTACCACAACAAGAACAATACAGAGTTTCTTCTAAAAAAGAAGGAACAATAAAGAGTTCCAGTTCTTGGTTTGCTGAGTATTAATTGAATCATATATAAAGATATTGTAAGACTTCTCGAAAAATTAAAAATAGAGATGTTCTAAGACGTGTACATGGTGCGTCAAACATGTGACTTACAATTTCTTCCTTGGTTAGCACGGGCTACGGTTTTGCTATTAAATATTAGGCAAAAACACCATTTTGATCCCTATATTTTAGTAATAGTCAATTTGGTTCCTATTATTTTTAATTTGTAATCAATTTGGTCCCTATGGTTAACTTACTAACGGAAAATGTCTACGTGGCAAATGATGTGCACAATTGGCACAATTAAAGCTGACGTGACTTATAAAATAATAAATAATTTTAATTAAAACTAAAAAAAATGCCCCTATCAACAAAAAAAAAAAAAAGCCATGTCAGCATCAAAATTTTAAAAAAAGAAAAAAAATTAATTTCTCAAATTTCAAAGAAAAAAAACTTAAATTTTCTTTTCTTTTCTTTTCTTTGTCGTTCTTGTAGTTTCTAGACAAACAAACACAGCAAAACTGATTTTTTTTTTTTTTTTTTAATTCCCCTCTCACCAAAATCACACCCCAAAAAGTTCCATCAAACCCAACAATGCTCATTCTCACATGATGATCCCTTTACACTCATATACACAAATTCACAAACACATTGAACATTGTCAGAATTTTCTTCCATACATAATTGTTCACCTATTCATAATCACAGCAACACACATCCTTTTCGGTTCCTTTGCTTTACCAACAACCAAAAGCGATATCAACAAACTAAAACCATCACAGAGAAGTCTCAATTATTTTCTGAATACACTTTCATTTTCTTAGCAACCAAACTGAAAAAGAATATATAAGAAATATCACAGAGACATTTCAACAAACACAAGAGCTTCAGTGCAGTAAAACTCAGGCAAAACGAAAATAAGAACAAAATGAAATGAAACTATAATATAAAGCCAGTAAGAAGTAGCAGGTGAATTTTTGTTTTTCCCACTACATTTTCCTTCTTGTTTTTCTCGAGAACCAAATAGAAAACAAAAGGAAATATTGCAAATCAGAACTTTACTATCCACTCCAATAACTCACCCTTGGCAATGTTCTCCACCACGTAATCGTAAGCAAGAATCCCAACCCAAATCGACCGTTATCTCCCTCCTCCATTTGCCGATAAAACCATCAAGGGTTATACCAATTTGCCCAAACATGCTCACTGATTCAAGGGTTGAAGAAAGCCATTGCCATGTCATTGCCATCCATCAGACATGGTTATGCCTTTTGTGAACCATTGCCATGTCGTCACCATCCTTTGAGGACTCTCTCCCCCTCTTCAAGTACAACCCAGATTTGGGTTTTGTGTTGTTGACATAATAGATTGATTAGGCATAGATCCACTCCAATGCCCCCGAAAGAAAAACCCAACCACTGACTACATCCAATCTCACCACACCTCTCTCATCTGATTTCCTGCCCACAGTTCGAGATGTACTTTATCTTGAATCTTCTGAGTGTTTTTTTTTTCCTATGTTTTTAGTTTTTACATGTTTGGTTGCCCAAAAAATATTTTTGGATGTTTTAATTTTTTTTAAATATTTTTTTTTGCTGATTTGGATTTTTTTTAATAATTAAAATCTGATTTGTTATTTTTTAATATTATTTTATAAGCCACAACTTTGATAGGTCAAGAATGTATTAACCCCTTGGGTGAATTAGCTAAGTCAATTAATTAAGTCAATTAACATGCAATACGCATGGTTGCACAAACAAATCACCAAATAACTAAATGCAGCAGAAATTAAATTTAACACGGGTGATTTGTTTACGAATGGGGAAAACCACCTAGGCAAAACCTCACCGGGTGATTTTAAGGTCATCACTCCCAAGAATCCACTATTATCAAAACAAGCGGTTACAAGTAAAGGAATCCCAGTACCTTATACCAACCTACAGTTGAACCCTTACCCCAATACATAGTTGGACTTGTAATGCAATGACAATCTCTCCTTTCAATGCACGGCTCCAAGTACGTGACTAACCAATCGATGCACGGATCTCAGTATGTGACTAACACACCAACTTAAGGAAGATGTTGGCTGCAAAGTTCTTCAATTCATCCACACGATGAAGATCAAGAAACTTCTTAGTTACAAAATCCTACGACGTACAAACGCAGCAGCTTCTTCAAGTGAAAGATGAACTAGGGCAAATTGTCCGGTCACAATATGCATCAATAAAACCTTTGCATCAAGTGAGACTGCCTTTAAAATAATCCTTATATATGTCTAGGGTTGTGAGAAAAAAATAATCTAAACACATAACTTGGATATGCATGAAAAACAGATCTGGAAATCTGAATTTGGTAGTTCTCGATAGATACAGTTGTCGAGTTATCTGTCAAGTTTCAAATAATTAAACCTCAATAGATACATCTGTTGAGATATCTGTCGAGATTTAATGAACAACACTTCTTCACTTGATTCTTGAATAGATTTGCATGGGTTCAATACTTGGACTTGAACTTTTGTTCTTTGAAGTATTAAACATATCCTAGATCTACCCAATTACAAGTAAAGTGCATTTTGTTAAAGGATTAGTCAATTTTATATGACATATGTTCTTAACATGTTCTACATATGTCTTAACAAGTTTTAATTGTGTCAACTGTGCACATCATTTGCTATGTAGGCATTTTCCTTTAGTGAATTAACAGTAGGAATCAAATTGATTGTAAATTAAAAATAACAGAGACTAAATTAACTGCTACTAAAATGTAGGAACCAAATTAACCGTGACCCTAAAATGTAGATACCAAAATAGTGTTTTCGCCTAAATATTAATATGCTTTTAATCTTTTTTCACCATGGTGGTTTTCTTTAAGACTCCAAGTAACATATCAAGGGGTAATTAGTTTATTATTATTATAATTCAAAATCGTACATTTTTATTTGTATATTTTGTTAATTACGTATCCCGTGTAATGCTTGGCTCTTTTTTTTTTTTTTCTTTTTTTCTTTTTTTTTATTATTATTATCATTCTAATTCAAAATGGTACCTATTTTTGCACCTTTTTTACAAATGAATGTGTGTGGACCAAAAAAGCTTACTACCCCGAGGTATGGGTCTCAACCGTAACAACTAATTTATAAAGATGGGCTAAAGACTTGATTAAATATTTATGATTGGTAAATCATAATTTAATTTATGATTGGGCTAACATCAAGAAATTTTATGGACTGATAAATCGTTCATAACAAAAGAGGCAATATCTGGCGGAACATATTCCATCCAGAATGAAAGTGAAAAAGAAAATCTTACACTTTGAGCTAAAGCATGTGCTACCGCCTTAGAGAAATTCTATAAAGAGCTGGCAAAAGATACAGTGCCTTTGATAAGGTGACCCACGGAAGAAAATGACATATCTCCATGCCGAAGAGAGTAAATAACTATCTCAAAGTCTCCTTCGAAGGATGAGTGATGAAAACCAGTTTCATGGATGAACTGAACTGCTCGCTTTGCTGCTAACATCTCTAAAGTCACCATAGATGAAGGCTTAATTGTACAATAACAGAGAAAAACTCAACAAGAAAAAGATAGGGATCTTATTAAGGTTGCGTTTGGCATGGGCTGAAAATGTAGCTTTTTTTTTATTATTTAGCTTATTTTTGCTACTATTCATGAGTTCCATTACACTTTTTGATATTATTTATAAGTCTCACTATACTACTTTAACTAGTTTTTAGCTTTATTTATGGTACTTTTAGCAAAAAAATTTCAATTTCAACTAAATATGTTGTTCCCAAATGGTTAAGGAGAGAAAGTGAGAGAAATTTTTTTTTGTAAAGTGGGAGTGTCGGTAGAAAAATTTGAGGACAGTCAAATTGTCAACCGATCAGCTGACAATTCATCATTCAGACAAATTAAAAAGGAAAGAAGAAAAAAGGAAACTCTCTCAAAAAGGAAAGAAGAAAAAAATCAAACAAACGTTTATCACAAATAATCCATATTTGTCATGTAAATGGGAGCAGTAGTTGCTTCCATAATGGCGGCACCCTTAATTAGCAAAAGTCTTTGAAAAAGAGAAGTCATGAACGTTAGAATAAACTGATTAATCATTTATATACATGACATGTCAAAGCTCTTTTCATGTAAAAAGAGATGTTAATAATTGTCCTGTATATAAGTTGTTACACTAATCACAAGTAAGGACAGAGCCAAGATTTTATGTTTAGGATGCCAAATTATGAACATAAAATAAAATTTACTGTTTAAGAATGAGAGTTAATGAGTAAATTAATACATTAAAATTAAAAGTAGTATCTATTTTGTGTTAACGAAAAGAAAAACAGAATAACTATTTTTTAATACGTTTTAACTTAATCATCTGACAAAATATAACTCGATTTTTTTAATCATGAAAATCTCTTATTCTTAATTCTTTTTTTTATAGGATCTTATAATTAATTTTATATACTAAATTTCACAATTATGATCTTGACTCTAAAGTAAGAGGTTATCCTAAATTTTTGTATATAAACAACGTTATGTTGTCATATCTCCTCTAGCACCATATAAGATACCCAAAAATGAGAAGGAAAAAAAAAACAAAAAAAAAAAAAAACAAAACTATGGTTCGAAATTAAATTGACCCCCTGTTCTTTAATTTGGAATAACAAGACTGTACTTTGATAAATTTCTAAATTGATGTTTTTGTTACTTTCTATTAAAATTCAAATATTTTTTAAATTTTTTTTAATGAATTTTACTTTTAAATGAATATATTATTAAATTGAATAAACTTGCTTATCACGATATATTTTCCATTCAATCATGTTAACAAAATAGTAAAATAATGATCAATTTAGACATTTATCAAAATTCAAGGGCTTCTTGATTTTGTTCATGTACAAGTTGGCAACACTTTTTGAAGTGGTTAAAGCTTTCAATACATAGGCACCATTGAATTTAATCATTTATTAACCAAAAGTTACTTCTCTTTTAGAAGGGCTACAGGTGTGGATTAGTTGAATATTTATATTTTTTAAGGTCTCTTTAGACTTTAGGTCAACTTAGATACTAAACAAACTTCCTTTGTTTTTCATTAATCCAAAGCATTAGGAATTCAGGACCAGTACAAGCTAGCAAAATCAGACTATAGATCCACTATATATAAGAAACCTCCTTTCTCTTCTCCCATTCATATTATTAGGGGCGGAGCCAAGGGGGGAAGAGAGGGCAAGTGCCCCCTTGGCTCCTTATAAAATGTTTTTTAGATAAACAACAATGTCACTGTCACACATGATTTCACCATACCAATAACATCACATTATTCCCACTACCCTTTTATAGTTTCCCCCATTCCCAATTTTTTTCCTTTCAAACCAGCCACAACAACTCAATCAATGGGCCTCATAATAATAATAATAATAATAATAATAATAATAATAAGTAATATTAAGACACAACAAAATATTATAACAATTATAAATTATAGTTGTTTAGGCTATTTTTTTTATATTGTCTTTTAATTTTGCCCTCCTGAACTGATATATTATCTTTTAATTTTGCCCCTTGAACTGAAATTCTGACTCCATATTATAATTCATGCCCTCTATATGTATATATTCTTTTTCTTTTTTACTATACATATTATAAAGGAACAACAAGTTGTCATCTTAATAAGTTGTGAAATTATTGCATTAATAACATAATTTGAATGAACAAAGAAGCACAACAATAAATAGGAACTCAAATGGGCCCATTACACGAATTCTGCATTCTGAAAGCCATTGTCCTCTTCTTTCTCTGTGCTGCAATGAGTCAAAGTAAACCCTGCAAATGCTTTTGAAGCTGATTGATGAATCTTTTGTAACAAATGACTTGATGTGTCGAGCACCAGATCATCAATAAGGCGCGCAGAAATTTGTTTGTACCAACGACGCAGAACCTCTACCAGGGTTGCACATAAATTAATGATGAGCAACCAGAAGGTAGGGATGAGGATATACACAAGCAGTTCACATGCAATAATTCCAGAAGTGAGACAAATGAAGTTGAATATTGGGAGGTAGCTTGTGTTGTGAGGTCCTACTTTTATCCCAGCAAATGCAATGCTGTAAATGAATACGGCTATGATAAAAAGCACCATTGTTGCGTAATGTGTTGTGAGTGGAGACTTGCTCGAGCCTTGAAAGTGTACTCCAACCAAGGTAAGTAAGAGCATGATGAGAAAGCCAAAAACCGCATGGATTGGTGTGGAGGAACTGGCTTCATCTTCACTTGCACAACTAAACATAAATAAACATATAAATTAGATGAACTGCTTGACCTTTATAGTTATAGAATGACTCTAATATGTGTTTATTCAGCAAAAGAAAATCAAAAAATTCAACAGCAAAATACAAGACCCACATGTTGGTAACAGAGATACATATATAAGACCGGTATATATGAAAATTTCTTCTTTTTAGTGTGGGACGAAATTTCTCATGTTTGTTAATATGGTCTAAACTCTGCCCCCATAGATGTTCTACGTCCAAACATGTGTATGATTGACAAAAAATTGGCCACCTTTTCCTGTGTATGATTGACAAACAATTGGCCACCTTTTCCTAGCTATCTCGTCTAACAAACACAACCCAAAGAAGGGACTCCTCAGCTCCTGACTCTGACCAACTTCTTCTTCGTCAACGACAAGCTCGCAGTAATTAAATAAAGAAAGATTTGTCAGGCTGAAGTGCGGCTCTTCCTCTGGCCCCACTAGTAAATAATGTTGGAGAAAGTTTATACCAACAAATTCCACACCTGTTCGTGGTAAATGAAAAGGTATATCATATTTAGGATATTTCGGCTAATACATGTCCCTATCCTCTCACAGAAAATGAATTGCATTAGTGTGTATGGCTCGCATGCTATGATTGACTCATGGGTATAGAGTTGAAACACAATATATTTTCACATGGTAAATTATTAACGATAAATAAAAAAATAATCTTAGTAATGGGCTTAGATAAAATTTATAAAAATTTATCAATTCAATTGTTGTAAAATATATTGTGAAATATTTTGTGTCCGTAACACAATATTAAGTTGTTGTATGGAAGCTCCTAGAGAAAACAAAGAAAATAAAGTGTGATATGGGACCAAAGGGTGGCAAACGAAAAATCTAGCCATATATATTTTTAGCACAACTTTGATATAGTAGGCGGAAGGTGTTAGAGAAAAAGTGATAGGTAAAAATGACAAACGGTCCATCATAATTTACCACATAAAATAATTATGAAAAATAATACGGTAATAAGTGTGGTGATAGAATTATTGGTGGCCAACTATATCAAGCTACTGGAGATTGGTGTTAACGTTTGGATCGATGCATGCTTAGATGACCCTTTAAATGAGCAGTGTTTGCTACACGCTTAACCTTTTAAGCAAAAGCAATGGGCATATGAAATAGTACGTAAAATATATGCATGCCAAACCCAGCCGGCTTACTCAGAATCTCAGATGACCACCAAATGTTCTCCATGGGACCTCACTCAAGATGGCCACCAAAAGCTATCCATGGGATACCTCAATCAAGATGGCCACCAACCAAAAGCTCTCCATGGTAGTAGCTCAGAAAAAGCTATCTCAAACTCTAGCTAGATGGCCACCCAAAAAAAAAAAAAAAAACTCTCCATATGGAACTTCACTCAAGATGGTTAGCCAAAGCTCTTCCTGGAACCTCACTAGGGTTGTAGAGACTAGAGAGAGATTTCAAAAAAATGTAAATAAAAGAAGAAACCCATTCGAATACGGACACTTAAGAAAATGAACAAATTAAAGACCATACCTTTCATACCTTTGATGATAATTAAGATGGACATCACACTTGCACTTAATTGATATGTTTGTTTTGGTTCTCTTCCGTAATGCTAGTGAGATTGAGCCAAGACTTCTCTCCTCTCTAATTTCCATCATACCACTCTATATTTCTTTTGCTGCACTTGCTGTATGCTTAGGGTCTGTTTGGATAGAACTTATTTTGTTGAAACTGAAAACTGAAAACTAAAAACACTGTAGTAAAATAATTTTTAAATATATGAATAGTGCCGTGGGACCCATTTTTAATGAAAAAGTTGTTAAAAAGTGAAATTTGTGAGTCCGTGAACAGTGCACGGATATACTGTTCACTGTGGAAAAGTCAACAAATGCGTGCTTAAAAAAAAAAAAAAAAAAAAACGTAGAAAACGTAAACGCAGTTTCAGTGCTATCCAAACCGCACCTTAGGCTTCTTCATTCTGATAATTGCTATTTAAAGAGAGCACGAAAACACAGACAGTTTGAGGTGACTCATCGATAAAACAAAAAAATGACGACTTTTTATTTTTATTTTTTTTGTGAAACTACAATATTGGTCTCTCAAGTTTACCTTTTGCACAATTAGTCCTTCAAGTTTGAAGTGTGCGCAATTGGTCCCTTAAGTTTGTAAAATGAGCAATATAAGTCTTTTTACTATCATTAACAGTGTTACTTACGTGACTAATGGACAATGACTTGACATTTTATTTTAATAATGTGGCATATTTTAATTAAAAAATTACAAATTAAAAGTACACATGAGAAACTTTTTTTTACAACGGTACCAAATTAAAAGAATTTTTTTTTCTACCAATTGTAAATATATCAAAATTCGTGGGACCCACTGATGTGAACACAAACAACTTCTTCTTCTTTTCTAAATGACTTTTTTTTTCGGCTCTTGCATGAAACCCACTGATTATCTTCTTCTTTCTTCTTTTTCTTTTTATTTCCTATCTCTCTTGCATGAACCCACACACTGGTGGTCTAAGGTCTTCTCCTTCATTTTTTTTTTTTTTTTTTTTGTGGTGTTTACTGTTTTGCTGTTTTGGTGGTCTTCTTGTTTCAAATAAAATAAAACCCAGTTGAATTTAACCCCACCAACAAAACAAAATTCATAAAAATAGAATCTCAAACCCAGAAAACAAAACCCATTTGAGTTTAACCCTCACCCACAAAACACAAACCAAATCAAACATTTAAAGAAAATAAAAGAAAGTAACAACAAAAGAGAAGCAAAGATGCTGCGAAGTGCTATATGATACATGCCTTGCTTTTTTGCTGCTATGCCTCTACTGGGATTCCATGGGTTTTGTTTCATCCCGTGGAGTGTCTGCAAATGATTAGCTATTTTAGTTTACTTTGTTTCTGTATTTTGTTGCGATTCTGTGTAGTTGTTGTGTTAATATATGTCTTGTTAGTGTGTGTATCTTTATCAGCGAAGTTTGTGGTGTTGTAAGACTTTTTAAAGTGTGTTTTTGTTTACATTTAATAAAATTCCAGTTTACGCAAAAAAAAAAAAAAAAAAAAAAAGAAGATGCTAGGACATGTTTCTGTAATTTTAATTTGTAATTTTTTTAATTAAAATATGTTACATCATTAAAATAAAATGTCAAGTCATTGTCCGTTAGCCACATAAGTAAGATCGTTAATATATGACAATTAGTAAAAGGACTTATATTACTTATTTTGAAAACTTGAGAGACCAATTGCACACGCTTCAAACTTGAGGGACCGATTGCAAACACATGGTAAACTTGAGGGACCAATATTATAGTTTCACCTTCTTCTTTTTTACAGCTTACTGACATGAAAATGAATGATTGGTGGAATATCACGTTTTACATTAATCTTTTATAGATTTTGTAAAATTATTTATAGAAACCTTTTATGAGAAAATAAAAAGGGTCATACTAACGGATACACTTAGAGCAATGGTTAATAATCTATTTTAGGAAAATTTTGACACCACTTTTATGGAAGGAAAATTATTGAGTACTCATAAAGTACCATAAATGTGTTCTCCCCCCTCTCACATGAATTGTAGGTCCCACCATAAATTTAATTAGTGGGGCCCACAATTATGTGAGATGGGCGAGTATGCATTTATGGTACTCCGGGAGTACTCAATAATTTCCCTTTATGGAAAATGGAAAAAGCTATCAAAATATTAATTGTTTTTTTTTTCCTTTTCTCATAAAATTTTCTTTAAATGGATTGTTAACCAGTACCCTAATGGTATCTATTAGCATTTCCTAAAATTTAAAAAAAAAAAAAAAAATGACTAACTTTCTTGATAGTTTTTCAATTTCACATAAAATGTTTTCTAAAATAGATGATTAATGTATATATATACTCTAAAGACACACATTAATTGGACCCATCTTTTATTAGTTAGCACATGCTAATTTTATTGTACATTTTATCATAATTAGTTTCCTCAACTGTTATCACAAAACAAACTGTTATCACAAAACACGTTTATGATTTTGACATTTGACATTTTGACGCACATGCCCTACAAAGTACAAATAGTGAAAGGAATAAGGAAAACTTTAGAGACAAAAAATTCCACAATTATTGTTACAACTCATCACGCGGCAAACTGTGAAGGATAAAGCTCAAATGGTGGGTTCATACTGTCACGTCCCAAACCCGATACCCGAATTTGTGACCATGACCAGCATGCTAATATCAAGCTTAAACCTGATATTAACAAGAACCAACTTAACTTTTACAAAAGCTTCCCTCTTTCTTTTCTTTCTTGTTTCTTTACTTAAATAATATAACTTTTCACTTGACATTCAGAGCATCTACACTGTACTCAAAGAATAACATAATCCACCAGTTACTCAAATTCTAAATTTCACATAATACATCTCTTAATGCTTTAAGGTACACAACTTTCATTAGATCCTAAAATACACAATACTACAAAATTGAACATCGAATTGTTAATTTAGGATCTATACTTTTAAAACTAAAACCAGCTCCTTCCAAAACTCGACTAAGGCTCCCTCTGCTCCAAAATAAAACCTGTTGACTGAAAAAGTGGAAGGGTGAGTTACACAGCTCAGTAAGAGTAAAATACATAAGAATTTAATAAGAATGCATGTAAATCATTTCATTTCATTTTATAAATGTTCAGATAGAAGAACATCTTTTCATGCATAGTATTTTATATTATTTATAATAATAACTTATATACTCTTCGTAGGAAAATAATTGTTCTCCCTTTTCTTATCAGAATAATATTACCAAAACCTTTCAGATTGAATTTCTTTCATTTCTTACAAAGTCACCAAATATAATATTAGTTGTTTAAAATCATATACATACATATATATATATACATATATATATATATATATATATTCTCGTTACAAAATAATCATTTTAACTTAAATCAAATAATTGGTAACTTCTAAACTAGAAACATCTTGACGAATATGAAGACTTTTCTTTATAAACTTCTTCTCGTAAAATATTATAACTTTCATAATCATAAAGAACAGATATCTGATAATTTTTTAACATAAACTTGTACTTTTATCAGAAGTTTTATCTTTATAGAATACTAAAACCTTTTCATCAGATTCTTTATCTTTAAAGCACAACAGAACTTTAGAAACTCTTATCTTTAAAGAACAGTTTTTCTTTTCATCAGAAACTTCTTCTTTTCATGAGAGTTTTTAACTTTTCACAATGCATTTAAACAAAATCATTCTTTCATGATTAATAACATAATATAGCTGTTCATAAATAACATATTAGTTAGTCTATATCTAATAAGTCTGTACTTATTTTGTAGGTTTCTAGCACCACTGTGCTAGGCATCCAGCATTCCCCACAATTCTAGGGATTCCCAGGATCATATCATAATACATATCTTCAACCATGGGGGTCGGTTGACATCCTTCACAAGTTGACCGTAACCAATAAGGGCGGGTACAGCAAAGCCAGTCCCACTTTTAATGGCTAATTAGATAACATTTTCCATGGAAAGCCAGTAATTTAACCCCTACTGGCTAAGTTCAGATCACCAAAGGACATAACCCGAAAACATTTCATACTTATACATCATACTAAAATTCATAATTTGCATAACATTTCATAGTAAAAGCATTTTCATTATTTTCTTTAAACATCATGTTGGTGGAATTAGTAATAGCATCAATATGCTTAAATCATATACATAAAGTTTCGAGAACTCACGAACATATCTTTGTCTGAAACATGATTATATGTCATATCTCTAATCAAAAACCTTTTAATGCATAATATATTTTAAAATAACATCATGACTTTCCAAATGCCCATATAACTTATCCCTTACCTGAAAGCAGAGGAACAGAGAGCCTAAAGTCGAAGGAGCTCAGACTTGGAGGCTGGTAACACCTAAACCAAATATCAAAACTTATTACTATCAGTTATTCCTTATCATAAACTTACACCTTCATCTCAAAACCTATATCTTAAAATCAAGGAAATCCTAATTCCACCTCAACGAGGTCCCCCGAACATTAGATACATTCATCAAACAACATGATGTACCAAATCATAGAGAAATCATTATTTTAATGTTCATATTCAGATCATGTCAATCAACTTTAAAATCAATTCAGAATGTGTTTGAGATTGGAAGCAAGGGTGCATGCATAAACCTACACAAGGCAACATACAATATGAACAGAACAGCTTCATAAAAACAACAGTTGAATGGTTTAGAACCCCTCCTCTGGAGTACTAAACCTTGAACCAAGTTATACAAAATTTATTTATAATCCAGACATACCAAAAGATAAGTATATTAAATTATAGTTTAAAACATTCACCCTAACTTTAGAATTAAATCCTCAAAGTCAGAGTTATCATTTACTACTAAACACATCCAATCTTCATGCAATTTTATAGAGCCACTCCTCTGGATGCCTAGTAGATTCCATATCATTTTCAGAACTAAATCATAAATCCATAATTTACTAAAAATCATACAAGACAACATACTCAAATCTGTCCTAACAAAATTTCAATTAACTTAGAAATCAAACCATTATTTTTATATTGATCCAATGGATGTGAGACCACTTCCATTAGAACTCTATGTGTCTTAGCATTCATAAGAACTACTCCTAACATCCTGATTCACTGTATACAATTTAATACATAATTTATCATGCGTAAACACAGAATCTGTTATAGTGACAGCTTTGCAACATTTTCTTATAAATTCATAAACAATTATCAAACGATGATATTTTCATATGAAATTTAATACACACATACTAGACATATTATATAATAATCTCCAACAAACCTTTTACCCATAGCTGTCCTAGAAAAATACAGGATTTATAATGACCAAACAGGTTAACCAATGAGTACAACTCTTAACAAGTTCATGAACTAACTCTCAACAAGTTTCAATTATTGAATCAACTACACATTCAGCACCTCAGTTAGCAATACAATAAAGTTTATCTAGCTATTTTACTCATTTTAACATTTACCTATAACAACAGATTTTTTCTTTGTCTATCATCTAGGAGCACATTCAAGCATCAATAATGACTCACTTCATATTCAGGCAATTGACAAACTCTAAAATCCAACACACTTATATACAAATTCATAAAACCATCAATTAAGCCTAAATGAACAATAGATTAAAAGAATTAGATTTTTCCCTTACCCTAGACACGGATTCTTGGAGTGATAGAGCTAAAATCACTTTAGCTTTAAGTTGGGAACAAGAGCTTGAGAAGAATTGAAACAAACTTCTTGTTGCTGCTGAACCCGTAGGTGTGAGAGGGAGAGGAGAGTTGAGAGCTTTTCTTTCTTTTGGTGTTGGACCCGTAGGTATGAGAAAAGGGACTTAAGAGAGCTTCTAGCTCTTTCCTTAAGAGAAAAGTGAGGTGAGAAATTCTGATTTGTGTGGACCTATGAGAATAAAGAGGGCTTCTTGGATGTTCTAAATATTTTGAGAAAGTCAAAGAAGAATGAGGTGGAGTTTGTTTATTGCATGGCCAGCCAAGTGTTAGTCTTTGGGTTTGTCAACATGCATGGTACTTTGGCATTATGTGTTGAATTTCCATTGGTTGAATGTGTGGGTGGAATTTCCACTATAACATCTCATGCATCATACCTAATTAAGACACCAACAACTATGCATCTAATAACTTAAACCACTTAATATAGTTTTGTACATACTTAGTATATATTTATAATAAAATTAGTCATTCAATTATTTATAATCTTTACAATTCTTATTCAATGGCATTATAAAATAATATGTTTATTAAATACTCTTCTATTAATTTTAGAAAGTAAGTGACTCAAATAATAATTGACCACTTGAACACGTATGTTAATTATAAAGTTGGATCGGGGTGTTACACATACTTTCACTATTTACAATTTATCACGTGGCAAGTTATAGCAAAAGCTGTGAGATTTTTTGTGTCATTAGCATTACTCAAGGAATAGAGGTGTTGCCGTAGATATCACTCACCCTAGCCAAAGCGCTCACATTAGTGGGTGTATAGTAGAAAAAATGTAAAATTTATACAATTTTACCTTAAAAATAACTTATATCAGTTAGTGTATAATTATGTAATTTTACATGTTTATTACAGTAACCGTATAAATTTACACTGACATTATTTATTTTGATGATGGTTGTGTGTGAAGAAAATGAAATAATTAATAAATTAATATTCTAATGAAATGTAGTGTAAAATAAACAATTTAATGTGAGGTGTTTTGAAAAGTGGATATCTAAAATAGAAAAAGTCAGTTCTTATATGCGAAAATAAATAGAAATTTTTATACGAACTAATGTGAATGCTCTAAGCTTTTAGAGCAGGAAAATTAATTACTTGACAAAAATTATAACCCAAGAGCTTTCCTCTTTTTTTTAAAAAACTTGGTTCTTAGCTTAAAAATAACTTACATCTAAAAATATAAAGTTTTAAAATAGTTTACTTAAGTTATATATAATATTACTTTCGTGTTTATGTGTTTTAATAAGTATTGTTGTTTCCTCAAAAAAAAAAAAGTTATATATAATATCCATTCTCAAAAAAATTATATATAATACATTAATTTCTCCACAAAAAAAAAGTTATATACAATATAAATTCAATAGTTTGAATCCCATCCAATCGACCAATCCATCTCTGTTAGAATCCAATATCTGTTCATACAGAAAGTCAAAGGAGGTTTCTTGCTGACAAGTGACAACAACTGACGAATACATCCTTAACTTACTCCTTTACTTGTGAAAATTGATCTATATACTTTCTTTTATATGAATAAACGTGTATGTGTATATATATATATATATATATATATATATATATATATATATATATTTTAAAGGCCCTAAACATAACGAAAGAATCAAAGAGATGTCAATTGAGACAAAATTGACAAAAAGTCAAAAACATGCCTATTGACAAAAACAAATTCCCAACAATGAGCTAAGATTTGATTTTTAATAAAATGAGGAGAAAAAAAAAAAAAAAAAAAAACTCTGGGATTAAAGAAGAGAAGAATTGCAAAGCTTCACAAACTGACTTGGAATCTCCCTCAAAAGCAACAAATTTCAGCTTGAGAATTATGGCCAATTTTAAAGCTAATAATATTGCAGCTTGAACTTCCTCTGCAAGAGGATCCAATGGAAGCAAGAGTGAAGATTAAGCCAAATTGACATCTCCATATTCGCCCTTGCACACAGCAGTTGGGGAAGAGTACTAGAGGGTCTTATAGCTACATCAAAGTTAATTTTGAACCATCATAATTGAGGTGGAAACCAATTAGAGGTCAATGGAAATCTGATAGTAGTCTAAGCATTTACGTGTTCAACAGCTTTCCTTGGATCTGCTTCGAGACCTGAAAAGATAACTTGATTTCTGATTTCTCCAAATATATTATCAGCTAAGACAGTGGAAAGTAATGTAATCTTCTGGTTTTCTTCTATAGCAGTATTCAAATACTTTGATGGATTAATAATGCATTTCACTAAAACTCATTAGGAGCAAGAGAACTAATCTTAGATAAATATAAAGGCCATATGGAGAGAGACCAGGTTAATTACTATGGTGACGAGACACTGGATTAATATTTTCTCAGTTGATTCTAAAGGTTGGTCACCTCCAATGGAATTGCAAATAAAGAGCTTCATGTTTAATGGCTTAATCACATCTACACAAAACTCATTTAGTTGCCATACCCCTCTAGTTCCACATACTACAAGACAAAAAGGTAAACCATCACACATTAAGAAAAACATAATATTTGAAGCCAAAAATGACAGAAAAAACCAAGATACATAATTAAGACCCAATTTTTGGGCTAGAAATTACATGAAATGTGGGCAAAGCTTTTATGCAAAAAAGTTAATAGAGCTCTGAATGTTGTCAACCATCATTTTCTTCCACATTTGTTATTTAAAAATCATAAATAAATATATATGGATTCAAGTCATATTTATATAACTCTAAATCATGTTGTATCACTCAATATTTTATTATTAGATATAAAATTTAACAAATTCACCAATTAGGCTCATTTTTCAAAACTAGATTATGACTATGCATCAAAGTGAAATCTTCCAGCAACTAAAATGGACAGGACAATCAATAGCAGTAATTCTCTCTATGAAGGAGTACTCACTACTCACCATTCACCTACCAAGAGGCGCGCATCTAAGTGGTTGGATCATCTTCAATAAATCCAATGTTAAAAGGATAACATTTCTGGTCCATTAATAATGAAAAACTCAAGATATTTGTGTTAAAAGACGCGAGCTCAGATCATATAGACCACCATTAATATTTATTTGGCTAAATTATACATCGTATATTCTAACTTTGCCTAAAATTTAATTTTGTTCAATTTAGTTTTCTTGTTAGTCTCCATTAGAATTGCACCATTAACTTTCAATTTTATTCAATACAAAACTACGACTAATAGAAAGATTGAATTGAACAAATTGAAAGTTAAAAGACTAAATTGAATGAAAGTGAACTTAAAGACCTAATTTGAGTTTTAGGCAAAATTAGAGGGTGCAATTTGTAATTTAAAGAGTGTTTGTGAGGTGTAGAAATGGTGTCTCGTGAGCTTAATGTCACACTTCTTTAAGAGAGTCACTAAAACACTTAAATTATACAAAATTTAATAAAGAAATAACATGAATATATCAACGTCACAAAAAAACACAAAAAGTATAATCATTTTTTTTCTTCTAACAAAGAGATTTTTTTCTTTTTTTTTTTTTGATTGATAAGAAATAAAGTGGGATCGAATTGAGAATACTAAAATAAGAGTAATAAAATAAGAGAATTGAAATGATAATAGAAAAGAAAAAGAAAAAGAAAAATAGATGATATTTGCTACAACTGCAAGTTAAGTGGCTAAAAAAAAATTATTGCTACTACAAAGCCAAATAAAGCATAACTGCTGATACTGCCAATGAGAACTCATGACTACAATATTTTTCTGGTGTCCTTTTAGAAAAAATGAAATTAGAAATTATTTTTATGTAATAAGTTGAAAGAGTTACAAATTTGAATGATTATTTTTATTTTTCTTCTTGAATGGGCTTTTTTTTAATAATTTGTTCATTCGTTGTTGTTTGGTCTAGTCTTGTTTTTGTTTGGGTTATTTTTGTTGTTATTTGGGCTTTTTTGCTGTTATTTAAGCGTTTTTAATTAAAAAAAATGGGGGGTTAAGAATTATGTTTGAGGGGGCAAAATTATTTTTGGAGTAATATTACATCTACAACATTTTAAAAATAAATTTTATGCAAAAATTTATTATTAGTGGGTTAAAAGGTGATGTCAATATTGGGCCCAAATTATAATTAATAACCGGTTTCCACTTATCACATAAAATTTTTTGTGAAATTATTGTAAAAATGTTGTGAATATAGTATTACTCTTATTTTTATTGAACCGAAATTCTTATAATTCTCAAATCAAGGTGGTCAATGTTTTTATTAAGGTGGTTAAAATAGGTTACTTTAATGTGTGTGTTGTGTGTGTATTTTGCAAGTATATATATACTTTTTTTTTTTTTTGGGAAATCAAGGTGATCCTATGATCATCTTGAGATACACATGGAGCCGCCCCTGAGTCTACACTAAAATTTCACCATATTTATTATAATTTTTAAGGTCATAGTTTTTGATTGGTGTAAATAAAAATGATATCAATAATGACTCTATATAAAGTAATGTTGCATTAATTATAAGTTATCATTAATAGCATAAATTGAATGAACAAAGAAACACAATAGGAACTCAAACGGGCCCATAACAAATACAAATCCGTTATACCATTTTTTGTGTTTCACTTTATGTTCCACCAATCACAACTTGCCATCTTGAGATACACATGGAGCCCCCCCTGAGTCTACACTAAATTTTCACCATATTTTTAATAATTTTTAAGGTCATAGTTTGTGATTGGTGTAAATAAAAATAATATCAATAATGATTCTATATAAAGTAATGTTGCATTAATTATAAGTTATCATTAATAGCATAAATTGAATGAACAAAGAAACACAATAGGAACTCAAATGAGCCCATAATGAACACAAATCCGTTGTACTATTTTTTTTGTTCCACTTTATATTCCATTAATCACAACTTGCTATGTATTTATTTAAATTTTCTTAAAAAATAGCCAAAGTTTAAAATAGAAAAAAATAAAGATATGACAAATTGTAATTGGTAGAATATAAAGTGGAACACAAAATATATAGTACAGAGGATTTGTATTCGCCCATTACACGATATCTACATTCTGAAAGCCATCGTCTTCTTCTTTCCTTGCGCCACATTGAGTCAAAATAAACCCTGTGAATGCTTTGAAAGCTGATTGATAAATCTTTTGTAACAAGGCACCTGACTCAAAAATTTGTTTGTACCAGCGACGCAAAACCTCTAAAAGGATTGCACATAAATTAACGATGAGCAACCAGAAGGGAGCGATGAGGATGGACACAAGCAGCTCACATGCAAGAGTTCCAGAAGTGAGACAGATGAAGTTGAATATTGGGAGGTAGCTTGTGTTGTGAGGTCCTAGTTTTATCCCAGCAAATGCAATGCTGTAAATGACTACTGCTATGATAAAGAGCACCATTGTTGCATAATGTTTTGAGAGTGGAGACATGTTCAAGCCTTGAAAGTGTATTCCAACCAGGGCAAGTAAGAGCATGATAAGAAAGCCAAAAACCGCATGCAAAGGTGTGGAGGAACGGACTTCATACTCACTTTGCACAATTAATTAAACATAAATAAATACATAGATTAGATGAACTTTTTTTTTGAGAAAGAAGATTAGATGAACTGAAGCTTGAGATTTAGTTTAAACTATTACTTCACATATTGTCCATAGTTTCCAACATAAAGTATCCACAATTTCTAAGAATGTCCTCACTTCTAACATAAATTATATCTCCAAATTTTTTAAGAGTCTGAATTCGGTAAATATGGGTATAAAACCTATATTTTACATCATTCAATAAAAGATTGTCGCATCAGCTTATTATTTAAAACTCAATACATCTTGCCACACCTAATAACACCACATCATCATTTTACTTAAAACATGAAATATAATATTTATTGATATGTTATCATATGCGATCAAATGTATTTATATTTTGGTAATATGATACTGTGACGTGTCATTTTTTGCTGATGTAAATCAAAATGTTTACACCAAATCCTTAAAGAATTTAATCCTTTTACGGGATTCGCACTTTAAAACAAATCACATAAAGAGAGTGCGTGCACACTCTTGGATATAAAACAATCAAAGCTCACCAAAAAAGAGTAAAGGTTCGCAATTATGTTGAGTTGTAGCACAGAAATGTATGGAATGCCTCAACCAGTAGAGGAGAGGGGGAAAATGAAGCCTAAATGACCCATTTGGACAGATAATAATCATAATATATATAGTAACATAAACCATTGAAAAAGAAAATGTTACGCTTTTTGCCCTCAAACTTTAAGAAAAATATTCCTTAAAATATTTTTTTTGCCCAAATTTTTTCTCTTACAACTGTTAGAAATTATTCTTTAATTAAAAAGAATAGGAATGAAAAACGAATTTTTTTTTTTTTTTTTAAATTAAGAGATTGGTGTTGACATAGGGATGCATATGCCTAAATCACCCATTTGGACAGATAATATTTTTTTTTTTTTTTTTGAGAAACATTTGGACAGATAATATAGTAACATAAACCATTGAAAAAATGAAAATGTTACCCTTTTTGTCCTCAAACTTTAAGAAAAATATTCCTTATTTAGCACCAAAATATAAATATATATATATTCCTTTTCTTTCCCATTTTTTTGCCCTTAAATTGTTAGAAATATTTTTTTCCCATACTTTTACCCTTAAATTGTTAGAAATAACTCTTTAAAAGTTTAGAAACAAAAAATGAATTTTTAAAAATTTAGGGATGAAATCAAGAGTTTTGTAATTTAACTAGCACATCCCAATGTTTTCAAATAGAGACATATTGGATTCAAATTTACTCTCCTCAACTATTGAATTAAAAAACAAATAAGAATGAGAGACGGAATTCATGAAAGCTTTTAAGGACAGAAAAAATATTTTAAGCGAAAAAATAAATTTCTAAAACACTACACTTTAAGCAAATAAGTTTTTAAAAAATTAAAAGAAAAATGATTGCCCCACGCACGATAAATTCTATAACATGGCCACCAAAGACCCTCAATGCAACCTCACTTATTAATTTATTAATTTTTGTTTAAGTAAAATTATAAACAAATGAACTAAAAGAATAAACCTATTTCAGACAAACTTAAATAAAGTTGATTAATGTATAATTATACTTAAAAGAAATGAAGTTATAAAAAGAATTAATTAGGAAAAAGTTTAGCTATAAAATTGGTTGTAGCTAACTACAATCTTACTCCGTATCTTTTTATTGTAGACGAATTTTGACAAATCCTCCATTGAATTATATTTTCTTCTTATATCCTTTGTGCTTATAAAATTTCTAGAAAATTAAAGATCAATAACTATATCATCAATAAACTATTTAAATTGCAAATTTTTGTAATTTAAAATTATGCATAAAATATAATCTTATAAATTATATAGTAAATAATATCCGATTGACACAAAATTTGACGTGTGTATTAAATTTTAGAAATATGACGTGTATTAAGAACGTAAAGCTAGAACATTCAATCCAACGATTAGATTTTCAAAATATGTAGTAATGTTAATGATATTGGGTAAGGTTGTAATCTTATAGGTTACAACCAATTTTATAACTAAATTTTTTCTAAAAGAATAATTAAGGAAAATAACCCAAAAGAATAAACCTATTTTCAGACAGACACTTACAAGAAAATGAAAGAATAATTAAGGCAACACAACACATACGTACCTTTGATGATTGTTGCAACTGATCATTACATTACACTTGCACTTCGATATGTTTGTTTTTGTTCTCTTCCGAACAGTTCCAGCTCTCCTAATCGGATAATTAAGACTTCTCTCCTCTCTAATTTCCTCCATGCTTTTTTGTGCTTCCATACAACTCTTTATTTCTTTTGCTCAATACAACGAAGTCAATTCAGCTATAAAACTCAACCTGTTACAACAATTATGAAAGTAGCTAGAAGTTCCAGTGAGAAAAAAGCTCTTTTTTTTTTTTTTTGGTAAACAGAAAAAAGCTCGTTTCTTTTTGACGTTAGCATGGATTACGACAATAATGTAAAGTCATGCATATGTCATAATATGCAAAATGCTTTCTCAAAAACATTTACAGAATTTTCAAAAGTTTGACATGGCACAAAATTCTGGTCAAACTGAATATATTTTTAATTGATCATGAAAATGCAATTTTGAGATGTGCAAAATGTTTTCCCCAAAAAATGCATAAAATATCTTCGCTCTTCAAACAAAAGGTTTCAAATCCCTTCAATAACCAAACTCTTCTAAAATGATTAAAATAACCCCATTGATACGTTTAAAATGACCAAAATATACTTAGGATTCATTTAGGAATAGTTTATTTAGTTGAAATTAAAAAATTTTTGTTGAAATTACTATAAATAAAAGCAAAAGCTAACTGAAATAGTATAGTGAGACTCATGAATATTATCAAAAAGTGTAGTGGGATCTATGAATAGTAGCAAAAATAAACTAAATAATAACAAAAATAAATTAAATAGTAAAATAAGCTGACTTTAAACTCTAATCACAAACACAACCTTAGAGCCTAACCAAAATTATCTGTAAACTCTAAAATTACCAAGATAGCTCTTTCAACCTCCAAAACATTTTCAAAATACCCAAACTCTTTTTTGGTTTTAGCATAAAATGTTTTTTTTTAGAAAACACTTTCAGTATTTTCAACTAAGATGGACACAGGTATAATGCAGCAACATAAGCATTTTTTGAAAAATTATAAAATAATACGGTAAATAGAACACTGTTACATACGACACCCCAAATATAATGTCTATGCATCCTAGATTTTCACGCTTTAGATGTAGTGAGCGTTTGGATACTACCTGCATCTGGCCTTTTTTGCGTTTTCAGCTTTTTTTTTTTTTTTTTGGACCAGCGCTTGGTGCACTGTTCATGGGACATGAACAATGCACCAAGGCATATGAACAATAATCGCAGAGTGAACAGTAATTTTTTTAATATTTTTTTATAGTTTTCAGTTTTTAGTTTTCAGTTTTCAGCAAAATAAGCGATATCCAAACAGATCAGTAGCATGAACAGTGCACCAAGGCATATGAACAGTAATCGCAGAGTGAACAGTAATTTTTTTATTTTTTTTTATAGTTTTCAGCAAAATAAGCGGTATCCAAACAGACCAATAGCATGAACAGTGCACCAAGGCATATGAACAGTAATCGCAAAGTGAACAGTATTTTTTTTTTTTTTTTTAGTTTTCAGCAAAACAAACGGTATCCAAACAGACCAATAGCATAAACAGTGCACCAAGACATATGAACAGTAATTGCAGAGTGAACAGTAATTTTTTTATTATTTTTTTATAGTTTTCAGTTTTCAGTTTCCAGTTTCCAACAAAATAAATGGTATTCAAACAAACCAATAACATAAAATCCTTGTCACTAGATTTTTTTTTCAGGAACATAATACTTCACTTGAGATCCGTATTATAGTGGACCTTATACATACATTTACATGGTATCCTGATCAGGTGGGCACACACGTTCAATTCGCATGCATTAATTCCGAGGTTATCACGAGCTCAAGCCGCCGTCCAATCTGACTCTCCCTATCTCCTTCTCTGGTGGTTCACACTCGGTCCAACAAGTCCATCATTGCTATTTGCTATGCGTTGAAGACTGAACACACGCAACTGTTGCGATAAAATGAGAAAGCTATAAATGAAAAGCAATGTGAAAGTGAGAGAGTAACAATATGCAGCATTGCTTTTGCTAACTTTTCCACCAAATTTTAGTACTTGCCCGTAATCACATCATTTTAAAATTAATGCATTTATAATTTAAATTAAATATTATTATTTTTTAATAGAAATCGATAGTATATATAAGAATTTCAAACAGAGATGACGCTAAAGAAACCCATGTATAACTAGTCTTATATCATACAATTTCCAAAAATTTAAAAGCTTAAGCTTTTAAGTTAAATGGTGTCTTTATATATTAACTATTTAATTGAAGTTTTCTAAAAGTGTTATCCCTCCTATAAAAGCTAATGAAATTTGTTATTTTAAACTAATTTATTTTATGTTTACTTATGTCGAATTATAGGTTGGAAGGGTGTATGGAAAGGTATATTGGGTAATTTTTAATATATTGGGTTAGGATTTTTATTTGAAGATATTATAAATTCCTTGTAATTCCTTTATTTTCTCATATAGTCAAAAATTTTGCTACGTGCTCTCGCGGTGGATGTAGACATCACATAAATCTTTATGTTAATTTTCTCTTTTATTTTTTTACTAATATTTTCTAAGATCCGAAATTAACAACAAATGTGCAAATGCTGCATGTTAATTAGAGGGACATATATATTAATGATGCACCTTTTCTAATAATTAAGTTTTTTTTTTTTTTTTATAAGATCCAAATAATTAAGTTGAAAACAGATATGAAACTTCCTTCCCAAATTTACTGTATGTCCAAGTAGAAAAGTTTATTTTCTAAGCAACATAAGGTTTAATAAAATCATAATTTATAAATATTATATAGAAGATGAAAATAAATAAATCCCTTGGTTTTTGTTCAAGTAACTAAGGGTATAAAAAAAAAATTCACAACAACTGACATATTCTATTGTGATTAATATACAAAATAAAAATAATTTTATTTTAATCACAATTTATCACTTTAACAAGTTGTAAAAAAAATTATGCCTTTGATATAACATTGCTCATTTGCTTATTATCTATCATATGCGAAGAAAGTAACAAGTAGACATCATTTTGGTATGATATAAGTAAAACCCCTCTTCCTGCTCTGGTGAATTAGTTTTGTATTCTGATTCTATCCATTTTCAAATTTAAATGAAAGATTAATTCTGGGTTTTTTTTTTTTTTTAAGAAAAAGGTACGGTATAAGTAGGACCCCTTGAAACGACCAAGCAATGCCCATGAAGTTACTGCTTGCTTTCTTATGCAAAGCTATACCTATATTTCAGGAATTTTTTAACTAAGGCTTAAATTAAAGTATGGTTCCAATTTCCAAATAAGTATTAACATTTTTTGTTACACAAACAACAAAAATCTTCTCAAAAAAAAAAAAAAAAAAAAAACATTTTTTGTTACAAAAATTCATTCTTTAAAAAAAAAAAAAAAAAAATCTGATCTTACTGTGTGTATATATACATTCCTTTTCTTTTTTTTCTTTTTCTTTTTTTTGGTTACAGTAAATGAAGGGGACTAAATTATCCTAGTGGGATCGAACCTGTAGCCACTCAAATGAGAGAGCCCGGAGATACCACTTGAATCCAGGCCCAGGCCCAGGCCCATTTCTGTGAGGAGTTGTTAGTTGATTTTTTTTTGGGGGGGTAGTTTTACATCATTTCTTAGAAAATCAAGTCTCGACCAAAGTCAATATCCAAGTCAAAATCAACTAAACTAACATCACCATCAGCCTGATAAAATAATTTTTTTATAATTATATTGGTTAGGTTGGAACGTGAGTCATTTTGGCCCTTTTGGCCGATGAGACCACTAATTCAATCAAAGCTGAGGTAATTGTATTGTGCCCACTATTTTGGCCCTTTTAAAACAATTTTAGAAGAATGTAAAGCGTAAATTTTGTGCATAACACTTGAAAAATTTTATGGCCATAATTAAGTTCATACTCATTTTCACAACTATTCCGTGATTGGCTTACACTATTATAGCTTTTGGTCCTCCTGGTTAAGCATATTTGGTTGTGTTCATATTCTGGTTGACTCTCTTATCACTTTGATTTTTGGAGTGGATTATAAGTTCAGCACAGAAGAATGGTAGGTTGTATCCTTCAAGTACCATATTTTCATCATTAGTACTTTGACTTTTGAGGCTGAGTCATGTGTTTCTGTCTCGGTTCAGTTGCTTTTCAGATTGCCAAATGGACAAAATGTGGTACCCATGGGTGTGGTCACACCTAGCCACCTGAGAAAATTTTACTAGGGGTGTGCAGAAAACCCACCAACACGCCAAACTTGACCCAACCTAACCTAACCCGTCGGGTTGGGTCGGTTTTTAAGGCTTGGTGGGTTGGGTTACAAAAAAAAAAATTTATGGCGGGTCGGGTTGGATTTAGGTTATAAAATTACAAACCCGCCAAACCCGACCCGACCCACCCATATTTAATATATATTTAAAATATATTTTATATTTAATAATTTTTTTAAAATCAATTGTAGGGCACTTATATATATATTTAAATATATATTATATATTTAATAATTTTAAAAAAAAAAAACCAACTGTAGAACATCATTTCCTCAGTTCCTCCTACTAATACTAATTTAATATATATATATATATATAAAATATATTTTATAATTAATAAAAATTTTTAAATAGCCAGTTCTTCCTATCCTATATAAAGCCAATTAGTTCATACAAATCCTAATAAATTACTATTATTGTTTAGTCATTAGTGTTGTTTGCCTTTAAGGAGTTACATTGATACTAATCTTTAGCTTTTTTTAATATATTAATATATTTTTTTTCTATTCAATTTAATAATAATAATAATAAAAATTGTCAAATCCATGGGTTCAACCCGACCCATGTGGGTTGGATTGGGTTGGGTTGGACTTATGTGATGGGTTGGGTTGAATTTTTTTTGACCCACCATGGTGAGTTGGGTCAAAAAATCTCCTCAACCCAACCCAACCCGACCCATGCACACCCCTAAATTTTACAATTTAACAGGAAGCTTACCGTAGTTGCTATATTTGGCTAGATTACGTTATTTACATATTTAGTAAAAAGTAATTCAATCAAAACATGAGAATGTGACAAAGTTTACGTCCATAGATTTTTTTCTTTTTTTTCTTTTTTTTTTTTTTTTTTTTAAGAAAGTATGTTCTCCAAGACAATGTGGGGCATGGATGCCCATAATAGTCAACTATGCAATTAATGGTGAACAACCATATATATAGATAAAGAACATAACAGCCTTATATATTTCTGTGGTACTACCAAGTTCTTCCAATATAAAAGAATCTTGGGGGCATTTGCCCCCCACCCCTAGGTTTTATTAAAATATCAAGATTCCAAATTTTTAAAATAATATTTCAAACTTAAAACTTCTTTATTGAAACTAATTTTTACCATGTAACCTTTTGTTGAGGTCCAAAAAATCACAATGTTGTACCAAGGCCTAAAACAACGCAAAGGATTGAAACCTGGGGAAAAAAATAAAGCATTTGGGTTTCCAGTAAAGAAAAAAAGGGAAGAGATCCAAACCCATTACGAGTCCATAAAGAGGGACTCAAATCCATGAATGGGCAAATTTCGGGTCCCATGAAATAAAAGAAAGAAAAAGCTCAGCCCAGCTATCAAAGATCAAAAAAATCGCTGGGGAGCCCAGGAAAATAACTGGGCCAGGATACAGGAGCCTGGGATCCTCAGGACATGCAACAAAGCCAGGTTTGGATTAAGACAATTCAAGGGGGGTTGCCAAGAAACACAAGGAACAAGAACAGATATGTCTCTATCAGCCACCCAATGATGCAGAAAAGGGGTCGGAGGGCCTAGGAACCAACAACTCATGAGCAAGAGCCTGGTACCTCAGGGAACACAAGAAGAAGAACTAGGAAGGAAGGTGGCTTGGGATCTTTCAGCCTGGCAGAAAGGAATTGGCTCACCTGGGAAAAATGACAAAAGAGAAAGCAGCAAAAAATGTGGGTCTGAAAAAAAAAATGTGGAATCTAGAAGCCTTGAAGAAGGAAAAAACAAAAACTAACTTTCTAGGACCCCTAGAACGAGAAAGTCAGCAAGAGGCTTTTTGAAGAAAGAACCTCAAAAGAAGAAAATAATGAGGAATGAGGAAAGGACCAACCACCAATGTTGCTGGCCCAACATTGGTTCTGGTATCCAGGGGAGCAAATAGAGGGAATCAATGATACCTCAGAAACCCTAGGATAACACTATAAAAGGGGAAGCAGCCAACAGTGAAAGACAGTCAGCAACAGGGAATTAGAGTAAAAATTCTTGAGAAAACTCTGTAAGAATTCAAAAAGAGAGAAAAGGGAGGGAAATACTGTCCGGTATCCTCAAGCAACCACTAGAGAACACACTTGGATTCAAAGGGATTCAAACTTTGCAAGTCTTAGAGGCCTAAAGGGCCATCTAAGTTTGTGATTTTTGAACTTATTTGGACCTTGTAACACGTCCTAGTGAGCGTAGTGTACTACATAATAAAGAAAGTAACGAAGTATTTTACATTAAGGATCCCTAACGCTTTATTTTATGTTCCTTCTTTATCATTTCATTCCTTTGCTATTTCTTGCTGCTCAATGCATATATTTCTTGTATGTTAGCATATATGTGTTGTAGGATTCGTGCTCTGTGTACCACCTGGTTCGAAATTAGCCCAATTTAGCTACGGTGAGCTAAGCCCAGTCCCTTCAAACAATAAGTATTGGGCCCAAGATCCTTGTTTCTACTTAGACTTGTATCCTTAAAAAAAAAGAACCCACACACCTTCAAATTATAACATAGTATATTATCACAATATCCACTTAATATTTTTTAGTTAATTCAAAAATAAAAATGCCATACAATCTTTAATAAAAAATTAAAGACATACATAAAAATAAATAAATAAATAAAAATTCAAGTATATGATTATACTATTAATACTTCTAAGTTTTTTTAAAATTTTAAATATTCTAAATTTTTTTTTGAATATATCATATTTAAATTAATCTCTTAATTGATATACTAATGGACTATATATATATATATATATATATATATATATATGTAGTATCTTAAATTATATACTAAATCAAATTCGAGCAAAAAAAAATTGAAACCTAGCATAGGAAAAAAATTACATTTACAATATATTTTCTATGTCAATCAAATTTTTTGTTTAATAAATTAATTAATTATATCTTTATATAAAATACTTTTGGAATTAACTTTGTCTTCATTATTTCATTTTAATATGGTCCATTTAATCCAAAATCTTGGACGTCCTCATCCATTGATTTTAAGCAAAAACGTATATCTAAAGTTATAATTATCTATATGGTAAAGAAAAACAACAGGCAGGAGCACTAGCACTAAGCGTGCTATGCCAATTGCCATTTTACCATACCAAAACTTACTTTATCAATTTTAGCACATTATTCTATAGGAATAATTACACATAACCCACTTGTGGTTTGGGAGAAAATCACTTTGCCTACCCGTGGTTTGAAAAGTGTCACTTAACCCACCTGAGGTATGTTCCGTTTGTTTTCCGTAACCCACCTCTGTTAAGATCATGGGTAAATAGGTATTTTTGCTCATATTTTATATCTCTCTCCTCCCAAAACAAAAAAAAAAAGACACTAAAACAAGAGAAATTAAGATCAAAAGATGCTATTTGTAAGAATTTAGAAACTTGTCTCAAGAACTCCAATAAATCACAAACTATATTTTTGTAACACACTCAAAAGAAAACACAAAAGGAAAATTTTACTTATCCCATTAACTTATTTTCTTCTCAATACATTAATTTATTCCTCACACAGACACACAAACAGAGAGAAAGAGAGAGAGAGAATATCACAGTGAGACACAAAAGCAGTGAACCCAACCCCTGAGCTTGAAATCGACCTCACCAACCTCATCAACCTCACTCTATTGTACGGTCTTTCACTCTCCGAGACACACAAAAATTTATTTCTCACGCTCTTTCTGCCCCTCTCTCTCTCTGTTTTGTCCATGTCTCTCTCATCTCTCACACTCCAGTTCAGATCGTCGGTAGCTTTGGATCGTGGTGGCTTAGGTGATGACTGTGGAAAAGCAAGAGTTGGCTGTGTTGGTTGGGTATGGGTTTTGAGGAGGAGCACAGTGTTGGATTGGGTCTGGGTTTTGAGAAGCATGACGTTGGGTTGGATCTGGGTTTTGCCAATCATCGTCGTAATCGACTCTCCCATGTCAGCCAAGTCTATCTCGGTGGCAATGGCAATGGCAAAGGCAACGGCAGAGGCTAGAAGACTAACGGCGATGGCTTAAAGATTGGTCGTTTCTGGGTTTATATTGCGTGGGTCTTGGGTTTAAATCGATGTTTCTGTGGTTTCTTGGTTTGATCGATGGTTATATCGTGTGGGTTGTGGGTCTTGGGGTTGATCAATGTTTCTGTGTTTTGAAGATTGGTCTTGGGTCGTGGTGTTTGATTGGCAGTGGTGGCTGGTGATTCGGCGATGGGTTTGGCAATGGCAATGGGTGTGGATCTTGGTGGTTGTTTGTGGTTCTGTGGGTTGGAAATTTTGTTGGAAATTTTGGGTTTGTGATGTGTTAATGCTGTAGTGGTGGTGGCAAGTGATTTGTGGGTTGTTGTGGTTCGGTGGTGGTGGCCGATGTTGTGGTTTTTTTTTTCCGATTCTGTGGTGTTTCAGTGGTAGTGGTGGTGATGGCTTTGGTGGGTTCTTCACGTTCTTCATGTTCAAAATTTGTGTGAATGGAGGGAGAGACAAATACCAATTTTTGATCTTGTTTCTCTTGCATTTTTGTTCTATTTTTTGTTTTGGGAGGAGAGAGATATAAAATGTGAGCAAAGATACCTATTTACCCCTAATTTTAACAGAGGTGGGTTACGGAAAACAAACGGAACATACCTCAGGTGGGTTAAGTGACACTTTTCAAACCACGGGTAGACAAAGTGATTTTCGCCCAAACCACAGGTGGGTTATGTGTAATTATCCCTATTCTATAATATGCTATGCATCACGTCTTTTATTTTAAAATTACACCACATTAAAATAATAATAATAATAACTCATTTATATGAAAAAATTAATAAAATAAAAAACCAAACCAAATCCAAGCACCACTGTCCATCACCCCACGTCCATCACCACCACCAGGCACCCCACAACCCTCCACTACCATCGGAACCTACCACCTAAGACACCAAAACCACCACAAAACCCATCCTAAAACCAAAACACCATAAGGTAAACAAGGAAAAGAAGAAGAAGAAGAAGAAGAAGATAGAAAAGGGAGATGTCGGCGGCCACTAATGGTGGCTTTGCTCGTGTGTAGGAGAGGGAAACCATCGCAAAAAGCCGTCGATCTCAGCCCCATCATCGCTGGAAACACCGATCTCAACCCAAAAAAAAAAAAAAGGCTTTCTACAAGTGTGAGAGAAGAGAGAAAAAAAATATAAGAGGGAGAAGAGAATTTCGATCTTAGCCCAGAAGAGAGAGAGAGAGAGAGAGAGAGAGATGGCCTGGCAAATCTGTCCATGTGAAAGAAGAGATAAAAAATAAAAAATAAAAAAATAAGAAAGAGAGAAGATAGAATAAAAAAAATTATTATTTGATTTTACAACATGCTTCAGTACCATTCTATTAGTAGAATTGTATTGTGTTGCAAAAAAATTGGCACATCTGATAAGGAATGTTTTTGGTGCGCCAAATTCTAAAATTTTAATATTTTTAAGCATTTGGCTCACCTGATGTCAATGCTCTTATTAATTATTATCTTCTAATTCAAAATTCATTTTATTGTACTTATGTTACCAAATTTCCTTTTTCTTTTTTTTTTTTCTTTTTCTTTTTTATAAAACATTACGAAAGGTTCTTAAGCTATTTATCCACGCTTGCATAATATTAATGTGTATAATAATGTATGCATACACCTGCTTATATGACCTATTTTGAGTGATAGCTTTTAATTCTTCTCAAAAAAAGAGAGTTATAGCAGCTTATAACTTTTAATTAAGGTCAAATAAGGAAACGTCATAATTTTGAGAAGTTTTGGTGCTATAAATTAGTGCATAACTTTGTACACAACTCACCCATGTAACGAGTTGTGTACAAAGTTGTGCACTAGTTTGTGGCACCAGAATTTTTCCATAATTTTTGCAAACGAGTTCATAATTTATTAAAATTTCCACGCGCAAATTTTCAGTTGGCTTAAGCTACATAGTGGATGTGGTATTAGTCTTATCCCGTTTTCTTGTCATTATTTGTGACATGGCAGTTAGTACCAAGTACAACCCCCGATTACATGGCCAGACCCTGTTTGTTCTTTTGTTGAAATACTTTCAAAACCCTTCTGATTCTTACAATGTATAAAAAAAAATATTTATCTCTCCAACAATTTTCCTTTATCTCAGATGATGAATATTTTATGATATTATTGATTTAATTAGTGAGATTCAAACGCTCTCAGTTGATTTACAAAATTTTTAGCATAAAATTAATAAAAATGCTACATTATCAACATTTTCATTTATCTCATATTATGAATATTTTATGATATCATTGATTTAATTAGTAAGATTCAAACTCTCTCTATTGAAAACAATATCAATTAAGTTACAAAATTCTTAGCATAAAATTAAGAGAAATGTTACGTCCATAATATTTTCACAATACTTTCACTACAAATTTTAAAAGGCAAATTATTATTGATTCTAATTTGGAACTCACCATTGAAACTATTTTTTTACCTATTAGTAACAACGAGTAATAACTTGCCACTTAAAATTTATTGTGAATGTGTTGTGAAGATGTGAAGGACATGTCATTTCTTTAAAACTAAAGATATAACTTGAATCCACAATCTGTGTCAAAATCGTGTCGAAATCGTATCGCATTCAGTGCACTAACTCATTCTTTTTCATAACACTAGAGCAGTAAAAGATGTTTTAGGGCAGGACGGCTAGGTTCTAAAAGGGACGAACTTTGGCAAAGACAGATTTAGCATCCTGATTGATAGGCAGTTGAGAAGGGCCAAGTTTGTAACAGTAGAAAAGAAAGGTTGGTCTGTCTAACAAATACTGACCCTATTGGTTAGAACGTTTGGTTGGTCCTCCTAGATTTGCTTTACAATCTCAGCCGGTATTCCCTCACATGGGCATTTCAAATCTACCGGTCAATCCAAACCAAAATGCCCCATTTCACTACCTCATTGAATGGTACCAATTTTGCTCACCCAAAATGTAACCTACACGTGTCCTTACACTCTTAGAAAGCATGGCCCATATATTAGTTCTATGGCCTTGTGCTATGTACAAATATAAGAAACTCTTGCTACAGAAGAGTTTTAATTTTCTCTTTGTTTATAATACCTCTTCTACTCTCTATATTTTTTTCTAGCTCAACTCACTTAGACACACAATACCCCATTTGATCATTGAGTGATGATATTTAGAGCAATGCATTTCATGGAAAGAGCTCAAAGGGCACCAAAGGGCTTATTTCAAATGAAAGATTTCATGTTTCAAGGTTTCCGGGTAAGTCACTCACCATATATAGTCTCAACTTTCAAAGCTTTTTGTTATTCTGGTCTTCCTCTGTTTTTTTTTTTGTTTTTTTATCATGGTTCTTTAATATGATGAATATATAAGCATGGACAAGGGCTATTTTTCTCCTTTTTATAGTTATGAAAAACTTTACCTAGTTGTTTGTGGATGTTAAAATAATTGCTTTCTTCGTTGAACAAAGTTGTTTATGTAATGCGTTTTGCTGTTTCTCTTATATATACAAGGCAATACGTGCCCTTTAATGTGTTAGGACTAAAGTCTCTGTTTTTTTATAAAAGTTAGGCCTCCAAAGTCTCCCTCTTCCCTTAAGAGTGACTTTTTATGTGTACTTTCGTTGATCATTTCGAGATTATAATTAAGTTCAGAGAAGTATATGCTTTGTAGCAAATGCGAACTCTATTTCTCATGTTAAGACAAAAACAACCACACCCTCACGAGTCTCTGACCTTTAACTTCAAACCCACCTAAGTTTTTGGTTGTCGAAAAGGGTTGAAACATGCATCGTAGAAAGCATTGTAGAAAAAATATATATATTGTTAAGAATATTACAAGTTTTATAAATTAATGTGGTAATTTTTAAACACAAGATAAAAAGTGATTGAAAATTTTGCTTACTAAATTGTTGATGTAGGACTAATTACACTCCATTTGAAAGTTGTGTTTAGTAAAATTTGATAGTAATTTTTGTTTTAGCACTAGGAACTGATGAGAAGGTGAAGAAGGGTTGTTTGAAGATAGCATATTTCAACATTTAGCAACTTGTTGCGTAGGGATTAGGGAAATATGATGTTTCCTATTTCATCTATAATAATTATTTTTGTTTCCCATAGCTTGAATTTTTCTTTAAAAAAAATTGGTAAAAGGCTTCATTAAACAGAAACTAGAGATAAATTAAAATTACACAAAGTTCTAAACAAAATCGAGTGGTTCTTCAAGAAGCTCAAATGGATTTGATTGTTTACTTTTATGCTTGAACAAGTTGATCTACATACCTATTGGCTCTGTTATGTGTGACAACTGACAAATGTCAAAATAACAATGAAGGATACAAAAATCCAGAAAAAATCATATTCAATCTAGGCTAGAAATAAAAATATATAAAAGCTAGTGTAACCAATAAATTATCTAAAACTTCCTCAAAAAAAAAATAATATAAAAATTTAGCGGCTCAATGATTAGAAAAATGTAATACAATAATTATGAAAGCAGGTTCACCTTTTTCAGAACCCCCAAACCCAAAGGAAAAAAAAAACAAAAAGAAAAGAAGAAATTATTATTACCTTTTGTGGTGTAATTGACGAAAAGTTGTAAAGGAAACCAGAATATTTTGTAAAATATATGTAACACATGTGGGACATGAAATGATATTCAACACGGTATCTATTTTCCCTTTCTTTCCCAATTTTATGTCATATTATGACACTCAAATTCCAATAGCATGGAAAGACACTCAACACGTGTTTGATGAAAGTCCCAAGCTTGACCCACCAAAACTACTTGATTGGGATCCAAAAATATAAATGCTTAGGAAGGTAGTATTAATAGGAGATGGTATCTTATGCACCCGGCGCATACAAGAATTTTGCATAATAATGATATAGTTGATTGAAAAAGATTGAATATTGAAACACAATTTATAATCTATAACATGCCCAAACTATAGACTATTACATGCCCAAATCTAACATGCCACCCAAAACTAGCTACTGTATCCATTGCCCACCAACCAGTTTGATTATATTTTCAGTATTATGTCTGAATTTCTATGTACATTACCAAGATAATGGTTAAAAGGACAATAATTCACACACCAAAAGATATAATATTTGTGACGAAATAGCTACAAGGTCTCTAATTGGATTGCAGAATTAAAATATACAGAAATGTTTTCAAAGCATAATATGAGCATGCAACACCAAAAGATTCCCGAATATAGCCAAATTAAATGAATCAGTGTGACCCTTTAAAAAATATAATAATTTTTTTATTAAAAAAATCCCACTTTAGTACTTCATTAATAGCCAATTTTTAGTACAATTTCAAATTCCTATTTCTTTGTCTTTTTTTTTTTGTTTTACTCCTGTGAGTATGGTACGCTATTATCATATGCATGATTGGATTATTAAAAGTCTGTTTGGATACTATTTATTTTGTTGAAAACTGAAAATTTATTGTTGAAAATACTGTAACAAAATAATTTTTAAACTATGAATAGTGCCAAAGGACCCATGGCTGACCTGCACATTTTTTGAAATTTGACTAAGTCATAAACAATGCCATGAGACCCAACCAAAAAAGCAAAACGCGTAATAATCCTTAAGCAGCGTACACTAAATGTTTAATTGTTTATTAGAACCAGAAAAATTTGGAAACATCGTTTAGAATAAAATATTTAGCAATAATAAATAATAATAATAAAAGAACTAAATGGTCAAACAAGTTGTAGCACAACCTACTAAAAATTTGTCTGCAACAAGTCAACCATCTACCAATCATATGGTTTATGCAAGACTGGTAGTTTGAGTTGAGGGTCAGATATGAGTCTAAGGACTTTTGGTCAAACATTATAACTGCTCTATACAACCATAACTATGGTCTTACACTTAGATAACAAAACCACAAAATAATATAGAGAATTAAAAGTTTTGTTACTTAGCCAAAAAATAAAATAAAATTGTTAACTTATTTTGGGTACATAAACATTCATGGCTAGCTGATCTTTAAATGTTAACTTATTTTGGGTTTTCTGGATTTTCAAACCATTTTTTTTTCCGTATATATGTGTTTGTAATTTTTCAATGGTCATGTTATAGAAAAGTCATATAGGATTGTTAAAGTCTTGAGGTTAGTGCTTCTTATGGAGGAATTCCAAATTAATCAAAGGTTGAGTAATTAAATAGATGGGAGTGGAGAGCAATAGTTATGACTGTTAGTTTTGTAGATATAGTTCAAAAAAAATTAGTTGTACCCCATTGAATATTGTTGGTATACAGAGAGAGGTGAAGCCGTGAAGGTGCAATTAGGTATGAACCTCGTGTTAATTAATTTCTTTATCTTCCTTTGTGTGTGCATTGATCCACATAAGTTTTTTTTTTTTGAGAAAGGATCCACATAAGTTAGAAATGTAAGAAAAAGAAAGAAAAAAAACGTTGAGGTACTCCATGTATTTAGCTATGTATCACGTGGAATAACTTTCAAGGATGAAACTTTACTTTGGCTGGGTTGTTTTAGCATATTCCGACGGCCATTTTCATCTTCTATCTTTCTATTCTTCTCTGTTCCAAACATACTTATAGAAAAAGAAAATAATGAGTTGAATCAATAGGAAGAGATTTCAATTCTATCTTCTTCGACTTTCATCTCAACAATGGTGAGTAAAAACTCTTCCACTCTCCTTTTTTTTCCCTTTTTCTCTTCTCTAAATTTTTTTAGTTAGTGCAATATAGAATTGCAGCCTCTCCTATAGGTTTTGTATTTCATATTTTTAGAGGCCTTGCTTCTTCTTTTTTCTTTTTCCTTTTCTTTGTGTAATTTGCTCAATGGTTAGGCTACATGATGAAGATATATAACCTGTTTGGATGGAGGGGGGAAGGAGGGGGAGTGGAGGGGAGTAGAGTAGAGTTGGCAACAAAAAATAACCTAATTTTGTGCTAAATCTACTCTACTCCCTCTCTCTCTCCCTCAATCCAAACAGACCAATAGTCTTTCCCGTCTCTTAAAACCCTCAATCTTAATTTTCTCAACCAAAAAAAAAAAAAAAAAAAAAAAAAAACCTCAATCTTAAATGTGAGTGAAATTCGATCAAACTCTTTGCTACAAAGCACAAACGACTAGAGATTTACTTGATTTTGCAATTATTGGTGGCTTTGAAATGATTGCAATACCAATTTTGGACTTGAGTCCAAGTCATAGAGCTGTTGAAATAGGCCCATCACTGGGCCCATGCTGCCATAGGATGATGTGGACTTTTGAGGTTGAGTTTCTCTCCTTAAGGTCATGGAATGGACCAGCAAAAAGCCCACCAATAGAATCAACATTAGAAGTTTTTTAATTCCAAAGAGGAGAAAGGAAAATTCTAACTAATAACCTATACGCTTGGTTCCTAATCAATCCAGCTATCCGTTAAGATCTACAATTAGGCAATATGATAATATAAAGAAGCAGTACATTATAGATTTTTTTTTTTTTTTAAAAAAAGGAAATAGGGGATGGGTCCTTGTGTATGGGCCCCATGAATAAATAAAGCAGTAGTGAAATTAGGGCCCTTCTCTCCCTCTAGGCCCATAAGAGGCTGGGAGTTGGATCAGGCCTGAGTATGGCTCAAACCTGAAAATCATTAATTGGAATTTCCTGTTGGGTATTCAGTTTTTATAGCCCAATCACAGCCCAACTGTTTGAACTTCGGGTCAGGTTGAGCAATCACTAGTCACTACTCACTACAAAGCCTCAAATACAAGTATCATTTTGTAGATGAATACACATTTGATGGCAATTCTAGATTCATAATTAACTTCTTCAAGAATATTATCTTGGCTTGCAGGTTTCATAAAGTTCAACTAACATTGGAAGTTCTGATGAGAAATATAAAGCCCAAAATATGTTAGCTAGGCTATTTTTCTATGATATAATTGTATTTAGGTATATGTATACCATTCAAATACCACAAATTATAGGGGACATGACGTAGTTGATAGCTATACTTGTGACAAAAAATAAAGCTTTTTACAGCCTTGTAGTTGTTTGTACTTTGTAGCCCTCTTTTATATTACAAATTAAAGTTTTTACCATTTATATGCATTTCACGTAAAAGATTTATGATATGAGAATAGTTTTGAGATGTATATATATATCATATATATAATAGAAGACGCTGCTTCTTCATATTTACAACATTGAGAACTTACTAATATAAGATTTCCGGTGTGCGCATATTATGATCTTTGTTATATAAAAATATTTTATTACTAGTTTACATGCACTAATCAGGAAGAAATACCGTTAGATTATGATCAATTATGACCATCTTTTAGTTGTTGATGAGATTTCATGTTTAGCTTATGATCAATTATGATGAGATTTCATGTGAATCGGCTAGTTGTTGTATAAAAAATTCTTTGTATATATTTCTGAAAGAGCAAAATGCTATCTTACGTGAAAGCTAATCACTTTAACCTAATAAGAAAATATTGAGTTTAAGAGGAGACATGATAAACAAAAGAAACTAGTTCATCTTTTATTTGATAGAAATAGTCAAATAGAATCCTAGTATATTGACATCTGTTTTAAAAGTCTAGAAATCTATTGATTTATAGTACTTTTGTACCCTAGAAAGAACTACAGTAGCTCCGATCAGAATCCTATAAGCCTTGCAACTTTGAGACCACACTTCATTCACTGCAAAAATTATACAGCACATTAAATCTCTTTAATAAAATTGAAGAAGAAAAAATATAGAATCCTCTCCATATAAGTGGAAGGAACTTCTGTTTGGGATGCGAAATTACAATTGTGGCCTGTAAACTGTAGTAGTCAATACCAATCCTCGGTCCCATGCTTATTTGAAATTGCAACTAAAACAGTGTTTGTTTCAAGAAACTTTATGAAGGATGTAGGTGCTAGTTTTTTTCTTCTTTTTTTTTCTTTTTTTAATCGTATAGGTGCTAGCTATTTCTAAGAGTGGTGGATACTTATACAACAAATTTAGGTATATAATTTTTACACATTGACTTATTGTGATATAATAAAAGTAGTGTCAATGATGAATTTATATAAAAGTAATATACTTATTGTTGTTCATATCACAACTTACAATTTTAGTAAGTTGTAAAAAAAGTTATATCTCTAACATTGCTCGTACTTGTATAAGTCATTACTTTATATGAGTGGACAAGATCATTCCACATTGTTCCCATGCAATAGATTAACTTCATGCATTTCAAAACAATATGTAGAACAACCATACCTTCAAATGAATACAGAACACCCTATACTTCAGCATCTTAAATATTTATATAAACTCTCATCTAGATCTATAAAACTACTTTTCAAGATGATATAATTAGCTCAATATCATTTACACCACATAATTAGCTTAATAATTACTAATTGGGTGTATGCATCTTGATTTATATCTCTTATTCCAACTTTGACTACTTCCTTCTTCTTTCTCGGTTTGTGATTTTAAATTCTAAGAACTTTCGCAAGTTACTTGACATGTTATAATTTACCTGCTCAGGTTTCACCATTGTATCACTGAGATGGTTCAACACAACTTTATGCACCGACGGAGTTTAGCAGTTCGAAGTACTTTTTCGGCTGTAGGCTGTACTCGATTTCACCACTTGGTCTACTACAAGTAAGTGGTTTCCTCTACTTTCTTGTTAATGTATTTGATAGTGCATGGTTTACTAAAGTCTTTATTTACATGGTGCAATTAAAAGATCTAGTTCTATAACGTAAATATTTCAATATAGAACAATCAAATAGCCTATATATATATACACCTCAACATAGCATTTGATACGTAGGGGAAAACTTAGCAAACCAATTACCATACACGTTCAATGGAAATGCTGGAAGCTTCATAATTTTGTTTCACTTCCTAGTTTGTGATTTGTAATGATGATGAATGAATAGCTAAACAATAAGTCAATCTCATGTCCATGACGACTAGGCTATGCTGCAAATGAGAGTGTTTTTTGAAAACGAATCTTTGTGAAGTAAGATACTTGAAAATTCTAAGATTTTCAAGAATGAGTTGTTTGAATATTTGGACATTGGGATGTTTTCTTTTTTTCTTTTTTTTTCTTTTTTGGAACTTTTGTGTTTGTTTGTTGATATCCAATGACAATTGAAGTGTTAAAAGAGTATAGTGTGTTGTAAAAGAAGATTACTGTGCTATTAGGAATGTATATCAACGTGTTTGGAAATATGAGAATAATTTGGAATAACTTTCAAGTTCAATTTCTTTTGCTGAAAGAAAGAGATTGTTCAAGAAGTTGAATAGAGAGGTCATCCAGAGGTTTAATAACATTTATATTCCACTGGAAGACTTGTTAATTAGGCTACATAAAATATCAATGGAGAACAAAAGAACAAAGCATTTGATTATCTCAAACGCTTTGACAAAAAACAAAACTAGCAGATAAAAAGTCTCACGTTGAAACATACACGACACATAAGGATGACAAGTAAATGGGAAAATCACGTAAAAGTCCTTATGTATACCCATTTAAACAAAGTATGCTGGATCTATGGGTTCATATAAGTTGTTTTGAGAGATCGAAAAGTAGAAATGTTACTGTGCAAGCACTGTAACTAAAGCTAGATATAAGAATTTTCAACGCTTTTTTTTCTAATAGTTCTCTAGTAATTCCATTGTAGCATCTATTAACTCTTCTAGGCATGCACAACTCAACAAGCATTAAGTACTTGACCTAAATTACATGAAATCTCTACTTTTAGAATACAACACATTATCAACATCACCTTCATCAAATCCTTGCGATTGTGTATTTCTCACTCTGATGCACATTTTCACTTTCCTCTTAGCCTTGTACGTATCAAAATCAAATTACAAATGGTCCCATAGCTCTTTATCACACATTAACCAAAATATCGAGATAACTCCTCTAAGCATATGTGATGTAACTTTCAAAATGCAACACTAAGGGGCTGTTTGGTAGACTTATTTAAACACATGTTTTCAGTTTTTAAACAATATTACATGCATTTGTACACACTTTTTCATCCACACACATTTCCAAAAAAAACTGAAAACTGTTGTTTAAGCGCATGTACCAAACGGGCCCTAAGAATCTGAAGAATTGAAATTGATATATCTTACATGAAAAAAAAAAAAGAGACTTATCTATAGAACAAAGAAATTATGGTCAAGAATTAATGTCAATTTGCCCCTAGTTTCTTATTCTTACACATATGTCAAACCACAGTTGGAAGATGAAAATTTTGTATCCCTTTTGCTAGAATACTTCTAAAATGATTCACAAATCATCTATAATTTCACTAATCACCACCAAAATATCTCTACCTATGGCATTCTGAATAATCAATTGTAAGAGCATATTCTCTTCCCCAACCTCAATTTTCATTCTTTCATTTAATGTTCCAAATAACACTCCACTATCATGACACCTAATAAAATTTAAAGTCAAATCCTTATAAGGTTGATGAGCCTTGTATTGTGGCAGCAACAGTTTGTCATCTAGCCTTTAACACACTAAAAGGAATTCCATAAATGAAAAGCAAGTGTCAAGTTTGTCAAACAAACAATTTAGGGACTGCCTATAATTAATGAGAATAATAAGTAGAAGAGACTAATGGCAATTAGATTTATGAGTCTATAAAATATTTGTAAAATCAATGTGAAGTCATTTTCCTTAATTAATTCTATGAAGTAATAGGACTGATGAAGATTTGCAGTTGCAACTTGCAAGCAAGAAAATAACATAAAAATGTAATTATTTATGTGCAAGCTATTAATGCAGTGGGACAAGTATTCAACTAAAATGGCTAGCTATATCTACCTAGTGGTTTGCTAGTTAGCACCAACTAGTGGTTAAAAAAGCTTTGCTTAGGTGAATTCAATATTTAAATGAATGTTAATTAACTTTTTTTTAGAAGGGAATGTTAATTAATTGACTGTGATAACTCTTAGTAAATTTAACCATCTTATTGTGATCAATTTCTCAAAACCACTAGGCCAAGATTGAAGAAGCAATTAATCTGGAGAAATTTGTCATTTTGTGAAGGACAGTGTGGATCCTTAATGACTTGAATCAAATCTATAATGGGAAACCATATGCATATTTGAGATATCATTGTGAGAAACTCTTCACAGGTGGATTATTGAATCTAGACTTAGGGTAAAAATAACTAGTACGTCGTAGAAAAGGGTTTGCTTAGATGAATTCAGTATTTAAATGAATGTTAACTAATTGACTGTGATAACTTCTTTGGAAATTTAACCATATTATTGTGATCAATTTCTTAAAACACTAAGATAAAAATTGAAGAAGCAATTACATAATCTGTAGGAATTTCTCACTTTGAAAAGGAAAGTGTGGAACCTTATATTGTGACTTGAATCAAATCTATAATGGGAAACCATATGCATAGTAGATAAATCATTGTGAGAAACTCTTCATAGGTGGATTTTTAAATCTAGACTCAGGGTAAAAATCTAGGCCACTTCTTGCATATGATAATTATATATAAAGCCCATACGTAATTAATAAAACTATATTATGTCATCTTGGAATGATGAGAGAAAGAGCTAAAATTAACCTACATATGAACTAAGGAAACTAAGGATATGTTTGGATGGAAAGGGAATGGAGGGGAGTAGAGTAGAGTTGGCTAAAAATAGGCTAATTTTGAGCCAATTCTAATCTACTCTATTCTACTCCCCCTTATTCTCCCTCAATCCAAACGGACCATAAGTTTATGCATCTTAAAGCTTTTATACATCTTAAAGCTAAGGCCTTAAACTTACTTCTAATAGGCAATTGAAGCAAAGCCTATAAAGTTTTCAACGGACATTGAAAAGCTTTGCTCTTACATGCTGAAGAAACATTGTTCCAATACAAAGATGTTATTATTCTCTCTTTTCATATATATATACCATGTCACCATTATAATGTGTGTTTCATTTTTACAAGACTTTTAACATGAGATACTGGACAAACTCCTTTCGAATTTTCATATATCTCTCAAATTTCATGAAGGACACAAACACCTCATCTATTTTTCTCTGAGGAAGATATGTAAGAAGCAAAATTTGCCTTGACTAGGGTACTAATTACACCTTAATATATTTCACATTCATAGATAGGAATCATCTTGGCTTTCAAAGTTATGAATGACATGCAACATTTTGACCATCAGAACAATTGCTGAAATGTCAAATTGTACAAATTCAATTTGAAAAAGAATTGCCTTCAAAACCCACATAAGCTGTATTGAAACTTCTACAATAGTTTGGGAGAGCATCAAATCACTATTAGTTTTCATGAAATGGAAGTTCCTGCAACATTGCTAGTCAACCTTTACTCTCTAGTCACTAAATTTTCACATCATAGTCACCAAATTTCCTTCTCATTATATATTCCTTTCTTGGGGTTATCATCCTTTATTTATCCAACCAATTTCTTGACCTCGAATCATAATATATTGGGCACTTAAAACATTCGTATCAAGTAAAAGCCTGATTATTCAATAGATCAGTGAAATTATCATGTCGTTCTGATGTTGGCTTTTTTCAAGTTTTTATCCATTTCTTTAGCAGGTACATGTTTATCCAAAAGATAAATATGAAGAAGATGAATATAGGAAGAAAATAGAAACACAAATAGAAAGATATAAACAAGAAATAAATGGATAAGTTATGCATGATTTGATAATCAAACTTGAAGGTATATATAGCCTTAGAAAGTACGGTCTTCCATGACATAATAGTCAGATCGAGAATGTTGCATAAACTGCTTGCTATAAATTTAATTATCTTCGGATCTTGTCAAACTGAATAGCCATATCTTATATCCATGAAATGCTTGCGGTTGGAGTATCTTTGTCGTAAGTATAGACAATGTTTGAAGTGCTTTGATGTTAAAAAGAACTGAAATTTTTGGTATTCACTACTTGTCAAATTAGATAGAAACATGATAACTGTAATTCCTTTGTGGTATGAAAAAGCATTCACACACTTCCATTCACATACAAACTATATTATTACAACCTTTCAATATTTATGTTTTGTAGCCTACAAGATATATAATAATACATCACCACAAATACAACACAATAGCCACGATAATAACAAGTGGAATAAGAACAGATAACATACATCAAATGATAATAATGCAAACCCCCTAGAATAATTTCCATTAACTAACCAACTGCACTTAATACAAGCAGGTGGTATGGAACTTATTCAATCTGATCATTGACAGGCCTCTTGGTATCACTTTGGTTGAAAGTGGAGGTCATGAGTGCAGACTCCCAGCCAGCCCCAAGGCCAAAACTCGAAGCAGTGATCGAAATCAACGGATCAGCCGACACCGATGCAATCCCATTAGTAATAGTCTGTTGTTGGAATTGGTGTTGGGCAGTGAATGCCTCTTCATTGATCAATGAATTCAAGAAGGAAGAGAACACATCATCAGAGCCGTAATTTATGTCATCTTCATCTTCAGGGCTAAGTCCATTGTTGCTGCTTCTCAATCCAATTCCAGCTGAACCATCTGAGTTTGGCAAAGTTGCATAGCCACCATTGATAACGATCCCTGAAGCATGATATGGATCCAAATTAGCATTATGGAAGTACCCACTATCCTTGATGGTCATTATTCCACTGCCACTAGGAGTACTCTCTTCTACAGCTGGAGAAGTGGCAGGACTAGAGTTAGGGTTTGGGACAGTACGATTGGTTTTTGATGAAGAAGCTTTAGCATTGTTTCCACCAGTGCCTCCAGAAGAGGAGGAATCTGGGTTTAAAGGCTTGTGGGTTCTTGGATCTATGCCTTGGCTGATCAACTTCTTGCTGAGGTGAGTGTTCCAGTAATTCTTAATCTCATTATCAGTACGTCCAGGAATTCTCCCAGCTATCAATGACCACCTATACAAATATAAAAAGAAAACCCAATTGAGAATTTGAGAGATATAGACTGAAATACAGAAAAAGAAAGAAAACCCAGTTCTAGGTTTTGGAGAAGAAACAAAAAAACAGATTCATAGAATGAAAAGAGAGAATACCATCAGATTACAATTACAAACTCACAGAAAACCTAACCCTAGTTAGAAATAGAAAAACCCCACCCAAAAAAAACAGTGAAACCCTACGAACTAGCTCACAAAAACAAAAACAAAAACAAAAACAAAAAAGGAATCTGATATGTATTGCTGAGAATATTATGAAAGCTCAGAAGAAATGAACTGGGTATTGTTATATATACCTATTGCCGAGTAGGCGATGGAGTCGAAGAATGAGATCTTCTTCATCAGGAGCGATCTGGCCGCGCTTAACAGAAGGGCGGAGATAGTTCATCCATCGGAGCCTACAGCTCTTGCCACAGCGAAGAAGCCCAGCTCGCTTTGGCAGCGTTCGCCACCGCCCTTCACCTTCTTTCTTGATGTAATTGGAAAGAAGCTCATCCTCCTCCGGCGTCCACGGCCCTCTCTTCAGCCCCACTTTGCTGCAGCACGGTGTCGTCTTGCCAGAACTCCCACCACCTCCTCCTCTTCCTGTTCCTGTACCTGTTCCTGCTGATGATGATGGGTTTCTCATTTTTTTTTTTTTTTTGGTTTTTTTTTTTTTTTTTTCTTTGTGTGATTCTGTCTGTGTGTTTGAGTGTATGTACGTGTAAGTGTGCTTGTGTGAGAGTGAGAGATATGAGATTGGGGTAATGGGGGTAATGGGGTGCCTCTAATTTCTATGCCTATATGGGTCTTTTGATGTGTGTATGCATGTGTGAATGACAGAGATGAGGTGGCAATGACATTTACCTTTTTTTTGGTTTTTGGGGTGACATTGATGGTTGGTTTTTGGGTCTGTCTCTCCGTTTCTCTTCGTTGGGTATAAAAAAGATGGGGCTTTTGTGAAGAATATATATAGAAATATTGTTTTTTGATGTTTTTTTTTTAGAGGCATATTGTTTTTTGATGTATAAACTAAACAAGCAACCATAATAAAGTTGGATCATATATAGATGAGGCTGTAAGTAAGTGTTAAATGTGAATATATATACTTGACCTACGCGCCTTTGAGGCGAGTCCTTTCACGCGTTTTAACTTTTTTGGTTTAATTTAATATCTATAATTTATGAAAAATGTTACTTTCACACCAAATTGTAAATTACAGGTCTGTTATTTGCTGTGTTATTTGTGTGTAAAAAAATAATTTCAGTAGTGGATTCAAATTAAAAACTTGTAACAATCTAGCAATCTGCCACTTAAAATTTATTGTAAAAATATTATGAATATAACACTTTAAATAATCTATTCCTCTTCTGAGTATTTTTTTTTAAATAAAAAATAAATAAATAAGTGAGAATGGACAGAATATTTTTTTTTTCCTAAAATGGACTCTTTTTAAACTTTAATGATAGTTTTAATAAACAAGTACTAAGTTACTTGATGCCCTTAATTGTTTAAATCAATTTATTTTAAGCTCATCATCTTTGATTGTTTAATGTGTTTCATATTTTCTAACATTTTATCCAAAAAAATGAATAAAAAATGTGCTTAATAGTAATAATATCATTCTATTTGTTACACTCTTTTCTTAATGAGTAAGGTTTTCAAATTTAAGAGAGTGAGAGCTGGCTGTCACTCCTGAAACGAGACTAAGACAACAACATGGACGCAACAAATGGGACCCACACCAAACCGCTAAGGTTACTTTTACAGAGTAAACGGTGACCTACAATCGCAACCTATCCAAACTCGCTCTTTGGATCTATGCGAGTCTGGTAGATCCAGCGACTTCGCAACACATCGTGCTGGTTGATCCGACGGTCAGAAAAGCCCCATGAGTTTGTGGAAACATTAAAATATTTTCTACTTTGTCTTTTTCCTTCGGACAATCAATTATCCAGTTTTTATTTATTTTTTTATTTGATATTTTCACAATTACAGGTCCCCACACAAATTTGAAGATAAGGCTCTTACTATTACATTTATTTAGCCCTCTTTTTTTTATTTGTATTTTCAAACTTATGTCGGTTTAAAGGAAAATTTGTCCATTGATATGCAAAAATTTCAGTTTATTTTAACTTAAAAGAGCCTATATTTTCTATTTTACGCAACCACTTTTCAAAAACACCTAAATCGGATTATCTATTGTATATTTTATTTCATTAAAATATCAAATTTTCTTGATTTTTATAATTGTTTCTCTTTCTTCACACAAAACAACCGTTGTTCACTTTCTTCCTTCACCCATGTGATACGTAAAAAAAGAATAAAAAACTATATGCAAAATAAATAGTGTTAATTTAAACTTACACAGTTACTATAACATCTACATCAGATTATCTATTACACACTTTACTTCATTAAAATATCAAATTTTCTTGATTTTTTTAATTGTTTCTCTTTCTTTACACACAACAACCGCCGTCCACTCTCTTCCTTCACCCATGTGATACATAAAGAAAGAATAAAAAACTAAATGAAAAATAAATAGTGTTAATTTTGAATTTACATAGTTACTATAGCAACTTTACAAATTTACATATTTTAGCTTGACTAATATGGATGATTTTGGAACTTAAATATGTGAGATTAAGCACTTTTTTTTTTCTATTTTGCATTGACCTATGCAAGCTCTTAGCATGCTTATTGTGAATGACGTTATTTTTTTTTTTTTTTTAACAACCTTACTAATTCTTGCACTCTACACGTATCCAAGGTTTGACATTTAGGAGACACGCCCTGATATCCAAAGTTAAAAAAATAATAATAATAAGGATTTTATAAAATAACGAAGCAAAAGTTTTAATTCAATGGAAAAACATATAAAAACTATTGTTACCTTTCAAAAAATTTATGAGTTTAAATTCTTTATGTAGTAATTTATTATGTTTCATACAAATGTGTAAAAGTTCTAAATTTTGAAAATAATTATATAATAAATTTCATAAATTAATATTATTTTCCAGTTTAACCAAAAAAACATATAGAAAATTGTTATAAGTTCAAATGACCATTTTCTACTCTAAGGGTAGTTGGGCCCAGTCAAGGATCCATGGGTTTCTTTAGCAGGCCTTCCTAGAGATCGATTACAAGAAGATGGGCCAACCTCCTTCAGGTTTCATTGATTTGAGCTTGGATTGGATTATTTGTTTGATTTGGCCTCTGTTTGATTACAATGCTTCTCTCTTTCCACCTTCTTCTTGATGCTTGCGTGGTTCTTGAGGTCAGGTTTGAACTTTGAAAATGTAAAAGATATTCCTTTCCTTCTTCATTTTCTTTGCTTGATAGTTATTCCTTTCCTTTGAGTGTAAGCAAAAAACAATGACCTTAATGTTTGTTGGCACAAAAAAAGAGACCTACAATGTTTTATTCCTTTAATTAAGTATTTTTATTGTCAACCCAAGATGTACTGCTTTAGCTTTAGCTGTAACACACTTTTCCAAATGCCCATTTCACTCTCAATGTGTAGGAAGTAGGAACATAATACCGGGTTGTGTCATCTTGGCCTCTTGAGTAACGATGCCATTGGTTTATAATTTTCCTTTTTGTGCATGATTGGTTTACCATTTGAGATCTAGCTCTTTGCTTTCCAATCCTTTAAGAGGTGTCTATTTCAATTAGTGGCTTTGAACTCTGATTTTGTTCTCAATTTTTTCTTATGGAAAGTCACTGAATTAAGTTGTCTCGTCATTCTCTCACACTCCTTATTGTACATTGTTCACATACATAATCTATTTTCACATTTTTAATATGGATTTCAATTTTATATATATGGACATTACGCGTAAAATTATAGACATTATGTGTATGGAGTGTACATCAATGAGTGTGAGAGAATGATTCTCATTTATTTATTAAGTTAGTCTGATAGAAGTTTGCCAAGTAAAACCGGTTTCCTATTTTATTTGAGTAATCATTAAAGTGAACGTAGAATCCCATTATGATACTTCACAAAAATGCATTGATCTAAATGAATGTAAACTCAGCAAGGACTTTGCCTTAAGATGTGAGTGGTAATCACTTCTCTCTTAATTAACTTTTTCATGTTTTGATTTAATCTTAGATGCTTAATCTTGATCACCATAAGCTAGTCGTGGCTCCATTCAATGGTTTAGATGTGGAGGACACAATGGTGTGATCAATGAGCCTTAATCCCATTAGAAGTTAGAACATGATTTGTCAAGTCAAAAATGGCAAGCAAGGCAAAATAGTAGTTAATCGTTTGTTTTCTTCATTTTTCTTGCTACATCAGTACATCAGATATTGTTGTTTTGCTCATATAATTTGTGTATATAAGCTGCTTATTACTCATCATGCCCTTTGCTTTACTTCTCAATGTAATGTAGGCCTACAGGTCTATTGGATGGATCAAGAATGGGATCTGTTTGCACTTTGCATATCGAGACTGCAATACCATGGCTTTGTATTTGGATCACCACCATGATTACATTTTCCACTTATTGCCTTATTGGACAGGTGCATAACTTTAATTTAATTTTCCGAAGCAGTTTATTTATTTTTGTATTTCTATTGAATCTCCTCCCATAAGAATGTTATCTTGCATTGCGTATATAGAATAAAAACACACAAAGCTCTTTATTAAAGCTAGAGTTTTTCTTCTTTTCAGAGAAGAAAAAAAAAAAAAAAAAGAAGCTGGAGTTTTTCTCACCTTACAACAAATTTATTTTCACCACCCAAATAAAATATTAAATAATACGTGACAATTTCATTACCAAATTATGTGTATCAATTCATGGTCATAGACTGAGCAGTTCTAGCAAAAATGAAACAATTTTGGGGTAGTTGGATTTTGTTAACCGATCTAGTTGAATTTCTAGCTGAACATAAGTCAGTAGTATGTCAAGATAAGTTAATGACAGAATTAATTAGCCTATAGTGTCATATTTATTTATTTTTTAACAGTGATTAGCCTAGTGTCATTGAGCTTTGCAATTTTATGAAAGTAGTTTGAAAAGAGTTGCTGGAAAGATAGTGTAATATGATTATAAAAAAATAAATAAATAAATAAGAAAAGATGGTGTAATAGTGATCAGTAAGTTGAGTAGACTTTAAAAAAAATGGCTTATTAACAGTGAAATAATAAAGGCGGAGCCGTGGAGGAACAGATAGAACAGCCTGTATAAGTGAAGCTGAAACCCACGGTCTTTGCCAAAATGGTACCTCTAACCTCCCCCTAAGTAATAATGTTGTCATGTAGGCATAGTCTGCAATCTTATATGCTTGTACTTTTGCTCCCTGTTAAAGCTTCTTGCACTCTCTGTCAATCCTCTAGATAAAAGAAGCTTTAAACCGCTAACCCCCTCTTGCATAGCAGTATCAATCTAGTACAAAAAAGCATAGCACATTACTCAACCAATTAAGAGCAAAAGTTGCACACCATTCCCATTTCAATTCATAAAATAGTTAAGCCAGATGACAAAGCAAGAACTAGAACTGAACTTCCACTTATAGCCTGATGTTGTAAAACAAAACAGACCTTCAAAAGATAGATAAAGACTCAAATCAAATATCATTTAGAATCTGAATGGGGAATCAGTAACACATTTTTAATCTGAAAATATGGTGAAATTCATATGTATTCGATATAACAAAGATCCAAATTCACATAAAATAAATTGCAAAATGCTCCAAAACACCCTTAAATATTTCTATTATTTGTTGTTTGAAGCTCCCCTTCCCCCTCCCCAGGGGATTCAAAACTTATAACAATAAAATAATAATAAATATTAAAGATGAATTGTAGCTATCCGTTGCAAATTAACATCAAATTAGGGTGTTGATTGCAAAATTTAAAATTTTAGGGTGCACCTTGCAAATGCCCCTATAGTTTAGTATGGATGGTTTCAATTAACCCCCAAAAAAAAAAGTTCTATTAACTGGTTTTGGAATCCTAATAAGGATAACGTTGTCTTGAACATACAAGTTAATTACACTGCTGTCTAACATAATCGAGATTAAGTAACCACAACTTACTCGTTCCTGAGCCCTTGCATTGAACTTTTGAAGCAGGAATGCCTTGGGATCCATTTGTCCAGGAGGCCTCCCAATACCTAACAAGATAATCAAAATAGTTTATCAGTACAAAATGAGAATTAAAGCAGTTAGGAACTGCATTTACATTATGAGCATCCAAACTAACCAATCCTTAGCCGAGGAAATTCTCTGTTCCCTCGAAATTGATCAATCACACTCTTCAGCCTAGTTTAAATATAACCCAAAAAAAAAAGTATATTAGTACAGATGTTCCACGAAATGCACTTAAAATCAACACCAAAACTATGCAGAAACAACCCCAATTCCACTAATTCATGATTAAAAAGGACATACATCAACACTCTTAGTTGGAGAATAAAAATCAGTAGCATACTTTCTGTTTTCAGACTACACCCAAAACACACACTCGCAAAGAAATCTGCATGTATGGGTGGCTAGAAGGGATGCAACTACATTGTATATGATGCTTTTTATCCAATAAAAATAAGCTACATGCACATCCCTTCCAACCAAGTCCTAAGTTACCACACAATGTCCTAATGTGGTCAATTTTAATACTAATTCAACAAGGCCCAATGTAATATATCAAAGACCCTCTACAAAATTAATCCTTATTTAAAATTTTCAAGTACAAAATTTTTAAACCAAAACATGGTGGTCAATAACAAATAGTCACAAGCCACATTCATAAGGATTTAACTAGAGATTATATGCAGGCTATCAGATTAATTTCCAAACCCCCAAAAAAAAGGCTATCAAATCAGGACATAGAGTAGGGAAAAAATATACTGGATCCTTGCACTCTCTAAACTTGTGTACAAATTAAGCCATTTGTAATGATGAATGAAAGTTATGCAGGAGGAAATTAATATGAAATACGGAATCATTCAAATAGCAGCAAGCCTAGTCAAAATATAAGAACAAACATGCATTTAGAGTAACACCATGCTTCCAATAACCACACACAAAACAATATAATCTGTTTCTTTTCTGATTATCATTATATCTCACAATGGTAATGACTTTTCCTTTTCAAGTTCTACCTCCCATCTTATAAAGATTAAGAAAACAAGGTTCCATCTCCTACTTCTTAATAACTAAACAAAATCCCTCAACTCTGGCTGCTGTCTCCTAAATACATACCCTCAACTGACTTTACCACACTGTCCTATCCTGTGTCATATACCCAATACCTCTCCTACTGTAAATCTACATGCTTAGACATCATGCTATCAGAGTACCATCCTAGCATCAAATAGAATATCTTATGCTGATCCATCCATCTGTAGTTATATCAAACAGACACCACATCTCTCATTTCATTTGTTTCCAAATAAAGGATCATATGCCTTCCAGTTCCATAATTCCGGTCTTTTATCTTCTTCATCATTTGCCTTTCCAATAGTCAAGGTCTCGCAATACCAGGCTATTTAAATTATAAGAGTGAGAAACTCCCAAGTGTTTGGAGCAGATCTAAATTCATATCAAGCAACACTGTGCAAAAGCCAAACCATAATTGTCATGATAACTCATGCATGAGGAATGAAAGCTGCTTAAACAGTCACAACCATTATCTTCCCCACGTACCCATTGTGGCTTCCATGACCTCCTTTGTCATTAAGACGAAGCACCCCACAAGGCAAGCCCATGTCATCATGAAGCTACAACCATAAAAAACTTGTAGAGAACAGTGACATCAATGTTATCAATTAAACAGAAATTTTTTAAATTCCATTAAAAAGAAAAATTACCACAAGCACACGATTAAGAGGTAACTTATAATAAGCTGCAAGTGGTCCAGTCTGCAATTAATAGAAGAAATGCACAAGTCATTGCATAAAACTGATAGCTGTGTGAGAATTGAAACATAAAGAAAAGTTAAACATCACTAACACAATTCACGAATTCAGTAGGCTAGTATTCATATAGTAGTGAGAATGAGAGAAGAAATCAGGTATAGTGCAGAGTAAAGCTTTAAAAAAGAAAGCACCATCCATATCACATCAAAGATAGTTGCCCTTGTTGTTATTGATGCAATATCAAGTTTCATGTAAAAGTTAAAAGTTAAAAGTCTCAGTCACTTACGGATTCACCACTAAGATTCATGTAAGTTTGAGGCTTTGCAAGGAAAACAGGGACTTCACGAACAAAACCTTATATTGATTACCAAATATCAATGAATTTGACCAACAGAAAAACAAAAAAAAAACAAAAATGACGAACAAATATTGCAGAACATATACAAAGTGAGTGAGCTTGCCTTGGCCAAAGATAGCTTTGCAATGAACCGTGTTCATTGAAATCCCTTGTGATTCAGCAAATGCATCAATCAGCTCAAACCCCACCTGATACAAACCAAGTTAAGAATGTATTTTGAAGTTAAATAAAATTTAAGGAAACTGAAATTGGGATCTTGAGATGCATAAAATTTTGAATGTTACATTGTGTCTGGTTCCTCTATACTTATCTCCAGGGTTGCCCAAGCCTACAAAGAGCCATGGTTGCGGAGCAGCAGTGCTAAAGCAACGCCTATTTAACCTGTTAAGCATCTTCTTTCATGTTCTGCGATGCCTCCACTGGGCTACACAACCATAACTCAAGGCAAAACAAGGAAAAATACAACAACAACCAAGCCTTAGTCTCAAAATTCTGGATTCAGCTATGGGTCCCCAAAAATAAAAAGAGTACTCTTCTTCACCAAGCTCTGGTCACCTGCAATGATTTTGTTCAAAAGTAATAAGAAAATTGACTGAAAAAGGAGAACCTTAAATATGCATGATGTATACAAAAGTGCAGCCCAAAAAGAATTAGAATTCACTAGCAATGATAATCTCATAATGAGCAATGATAGGGAAACAACTTTTTTCACAACTTGCTAAAGTGATAAATTGTGATTGAGGTAACATTACTTTCATAAGTGCCCACCACTGACAACACTTTTATTACTCGCTAATTGTAACAGGCCACACCAACAACAATTGTGGAGAAGAAGAAGAAAAAAGTGTTCCTAGACTAATTGTATCAGAACCCATGTGAGACCCTCACTAGCACACCCATATCCAGAATTCAAAGCTCAAAAAGCCAATGAAAATTATACAGTTATACATACAGCCAATATATAAATGCACAATCTTTAAATATTTTTAAAATCCAAACCATACTTGCTTGCTTTTTGAATTGAAATTGCCCCAATTTGATTACATCCAAATATCAAAGAAACTACAAGATAACAAACATTACGAGCGATTATAATTTCCCGATTATCTAAAGGCCTCAATCAGTCTATGAATAAGAAAGATGCTTAGAAACAGCTAGTGTAACTTTAAACGAATACCATGATTGTTGAAGTGAATGAAAGTGGCTATGAGATGAAATTTCAGGTACATTAACGAGTGCTTACCAAGTGTTTGAAAAAATGTCTAAATAGTTTTAAAACATTGTTTCGGAATACAAAACTAAAATCTTATTTTGATAATTCAGACAAAATTTTACAAACACAAAACATAGGAAACAAGGAAACTCAAAAACCTTGGCCAGAACAAACATCATACAAAGCAGAGCATAAGCTCAAGCACAACCCACAGCCTACAATATATGCACTCAAACACTTTGCAACACCTAACACTATAGCTCACTACAAAAGTGTTAAAAATTACAAAAACTAAAAAATTCCAAACGATAAAATCGCATTCTTTGATTCCTTAGTAACTTCATTTAACTCCATAACCCAAAGACAATTTCAGCTATTTTAATCCAACCAAAAAATTGCACATTGACCAAATAAAACAAAAGGGGAGAGAGAGAGAGAGAGAAGGAGAGCTGGAGAGAAGAGAAAGAGAACCTACTTCGGCGTGGCCGTCGCCGCTGCGATGGAGCTGACCTGGAGCCTTCGACAGACTGAGTCACGGTCTGGGTTGCAGAGCAGAGGAGAGGTGGCTGGGTTAGTGAAGGGATGGGTTCGTTTAAGCAGTGTCGTTTAAGCTGCACAGAACCAAACTTTAAGGTGTAATTTGCAATTTTTCTTTTTTCAATTTGCAGATGTTTTGATACTGTTTAGGCCAATGTGAATGGAATGATTTAATTGGAGAACCTAAAACCGGTTTGGATTGAGTGAAGTAAAGAGAACCAAGGAGTAGATCTAAAAACCTCATAAACTAACCTAGTGGGGTTGGCTGAGTGGTTGTCTTGAATAGAGGTAAAAGAGCCCAAGTTTGAGCCTAGCACTTTGAAAATACCTCCTGAGTTAGCGATTTACCTCTGCTCACTCATCACGACAGTGATTAGTCCTTTAGTTAAAAGATTTGAGGATACACCGAGTCTAAGACCCAAAAAAAGAAACTCATAGACTTTTCATACCATACATACCATTTCACTTCATTAACCTATATATGTCTTTAGGGTAACAATGTAATTTTAACATAATTTTGTTAAATCAATCATTTCAAGCGATGGCAAAATCAGACTATTTTTTGAGAGGGCCAATGTGTATAAGTCAGTGTCAATTTGAGAACAGCTTATTTAGCTAAAACTGAAAACTTTTTGCTGAAAGTACAGTAGATTAAAGTAAAAATTAGCTGAATAGTACAATGGAATTCATGAATAGTATCAAAAAGTGCAGTGAAACCTATAAATAGTAGCAAAAAAAACTAAAAGTGTAGATAAGCTGAAAAATTTAGCTCATCTCAGATGCACACTTAGGCTACGTTTGGATTCGGCTGAAATGTTTGTGTCTGCGTTTTTCCAAATTTTTTTTTTTTTTCACGCATTATTGAGACTTGCAGCTACTGTTCATGCACTGTTCAATGAACAGTAGCCGCAAAATTGGACTTTTCAAACTTTTTTAAGCCAATCAATGCACATCGTGTACTGTTCATGGACCCACAAATTTCAATTTTCAGCAACTTTTTCATTAAAAATGGGTCCCACGGTACTATTTACACATTTAAAAATTACTTTGCTACAGTGTTTTTCAATTTTCAGTTTTCAGCTGTATCCAAACGGACCCTTAGTATATATTTTTTATTTTTCATATAAATTGCAAAAAAGTGGAAGGAATTTTTAAAAACCTAGGCTCCCCTCTCCCCCCTCTTTCGCAAGGGACAATGAAAAGTTGGAGTGAAAGGGTGGATCACCATTTTTGTATTTGTATTTATTTTTAATTACATAGGTGTGTTTGTTTTAGTTTTAGTTTTAGTTTTATTTATTTATTTGGAGAGTCTTGTTTTAGTTTTCGCTGAATGAGTAATGTTAAAGAATATTTTTCTAAGTATTTTTGAAACGTACTAAAAGTGAATCTAAAAAAGAGTAATATTCTTTTAATACATAGAGAATATAGACCTTAGAGCATTCTCATTAGGTGTGTCAAATGCTAAATATTTGGCATTTGGCACACCAAACACCAAAAACAGACCCTCATGAGGTGTGCCAAATGCCAAAAAATTTGGCACACTGCTACAGTACCGTCTCAAATATGAGACGGTACGGACATCAATGCTATAATTTTTTTACTTATTTTATTTACTTTTCTCTCTCCTCTCTGGTCTCCATCTCTCCGTTGCTCCCTATTTCTTTCTCACTTTCATTTTACTCTCTTCCTCTCTCCGTCTGCAACAGCCATCACCACCACACTCTACAACTTTCACATAGAGACCGAGATCCAACCCGATTCATACCGACGAGGCCGAAATCGGGCGAAAACTTTGGTTTGCTCTCACTAATCCGTAGATCTCTCTCTCTCTCTCTCTCTCTCTCTCTCTCCACACCTCGCCAATCTCTCTCTCTCTCTCTCTCTCTCTCTCTCTCTTTTAGTGGTTGTGGCAGTATTTCTAATGGCGGTTGGTTGTTTTGATTGTTGGCAGTTGGCTGATTTTGGTTGAAGGTGGTGGGTTGATCGGGTTGTGGGTGTGAGGTTTAGGATGGTCTCAGATCGGGTTGTGGGTGTGAGATTGGGTTGTGGGTGTGAGATTTGTGGCTGTGGATGGGTCTCACCAGTGCCGCCGCCGATATTGGTTGTGCTGGTTGTGTTTTTTTTTTTTTTTTTTTAAGGCAGCATTGGTGGATGTGGGTTTGTGCCGATGGTGGCTGTCGATATTGTTGCAGTAGTGGTTGTTGGTGGCCGTTGTTGCGGCAGTTGTGCCGTTGTTTGTGGTGGTATTATTGATGATGATGATGATGGTGGTGGTGGTGGGAGGAGTTAATATATTATTTTAATGTATAGAATTGAATGATAGAACATCTGATAAATGGTATGTTATAAAATGATGTGCTAAAATGATAAAGTAGGTTTTTGGTGTGTCAAAATGACATTTTTTATGAGAGAGCTGATGAGAATGCTCTTATAAAATAAAATGTCAAATAATTCATTTTGTCAAGTTGGTTATAACTTTTCTTGTTTCTAGTGGTGAGCTTTCTATAGAGTGGTAATTTTCTCTCGGAAATAATGTTTATTTAATTTAAAGCTTATTACTAGTTTGTATAAACTCATTAAAATAAAATGATTTGTTTAGGTTATTGCTTTTTCCCTACTTGTTGTAAACAATAAATAAATAAATTGTTTCCATTGTCACGGTGGGAGAAAATTTGAATTTTTAGGTTATGTTGGGCTTCTAAAAATGGGTTAGCTTAAACTCGGTTATGGAATTAGAAGGCCTATTATAATTTTTTATCATATTTATTCGTGGGCTTTGTACACCTTGGTTATGTGGGCTTGGACCCTATATAATGTGTTGTTATGATACATTGATAGCTGAATAAAAGAAAGCTCTAGACGTATAAAAAAAAAAGCTCTAGTGATGGTGAGAATTTTGGTATTAGAGGTTGTGTTTAGATACCGTTTATTTTGCTGAAATTGAAAACTTATTGTTGAAAGTACTGTAGATAAAGGTAAAAGTTAGTCGAAATAGTATAGTGGACCTATGAATAGTAACAAAAATTACAGTGGAGCTCATGAATAGTAGCAAAAATAAACTGAATAGTAAAATAATTTTAATTTTCCATTCCAATCCAAACGCACACTAGTTGTGAAGGAAGAAATGCAAATTATTCTAAAACTCGGTCTCGGTTGTTGTCTATCTAGAATTAAGGAGCAATTTATAAAATAATAATAAAAAATTAAGGAGATAATGAATTGATGATGAATAATTGGCTTACATGCCCATCCAAAACATTATAAAGAATACTACTCATTAAAGTCTTACCTCTGCTCTTTTTTTGTTTTATTATCTTACATGTTAATTGTTATGTGTGAATAATTTTTATGTATGTAAGATGTATAGTTTATTACTTTTTTATTTATTTAATTGGGACTATAGTTCAATTGGTTGAGCTATGGGGTCATTACGCTATAAAATTAAAAAATGAAGAATAAAAAACGTTCAAAATTTTTTTTTTTGAAAGAGTTTCAACCTATGACATCCATTCGTAATGATAGCTGTGGGGCCCAATAATTTGTGACCCTGGCCTATTTATTCGTTGGGGCCCAAGGCCCGAGCCGAGGAAGGTTATAGCCTAGGATCGGTAATACAAGTACAAAATAGTCGTGAGACACAGCCGAGGATGATTCTGTCCTCGGCATATCCGAGGTCCCCCTGGAAGGAGGGGTAAAAAGCGGTCTAGGAACAGTATGTTAAAAAAATCTAAAATATCTAGGTCGATAGAGAAGGGTACGCTGGAAAGTATAACGACCAGGGAAAGCTGCCCTTACTGCCATTCAATACTCTGCACCTGACAGAGTCATACTCCCCAGCTTTTACAACCACCCCCAACCACTCTGGATAGGGGCTGATGGGACAAGTATCAGTCTTGGAAAAGTCGACCCTACACGTGGACGAAGGATAAGGAACACAGGCTAGTATAAAAGGAAAGGTAAGCAATCCATAAGAGGGGCTGGGAAAAATGGCCAAAACCAGAGCCACCTAGCCCGCCTCCAGGAGAAAGACTCCTAGAGCGTACGCGATTTGTTTATGTATGAACACCATGGAATACCGCCGACTTGTGATCAAGGCCTAGCCTTTCAAACCCACGCTCTATAAATGATATTATTCGGGCCTATTTACGTGCGAACTCAGTATCGTTTTGGGTCGTTCCAAATCGTGTCCTTACAATTGGCGCCGTCTGTGGGAAAGGCTTGTGTGTTGGCACAGGCGGTAGGTCGAGACAATCCCCTCGTCACTTCTAAACAGCCGGTTGTATTGTTTTAGTGTAAAGTTCCACCAGGGGCTATGTTTTTTTTTTTTTTTTTTTTTTTGTATTAGGGGCTGCGCTTCGTAGCGTCAGTAGCACGGATGGTTCTAGGGGCTTGGCCGAGGAGCTAATTCCCCGTAAACCAAGGTCCCGTGCCATAACCGAGAGGTTAATCCCCCCCAACTACTTCTCAAAATTGGGTTTTGGACAGAACCAAGGTATTGCATGGTCCTCGGACTCAAACCTATGGGGAAACCAACTACTTCTCAAAATTGGGTTTTGGACAGAACCAAGGTATTGCATGGTTCTCGGACTCAAACCTATGGGGAAACCAACTACTTCTCAAAATTGGGTTTTGGACAGAACTAAGGTATTGCATGGTCTTCGGACTCAAACCTATGGGGAAACCAACTACTTATCAAAATTGGGTTTTGGACAGAACCAAGGTATTGCATGGTCCTCGGACTCAAACCTATGGGGAAACCAACTACTTCTCAAAATTGGGTTTTGGACAGAACCAAGGTATTGCATGGTCCTCGGACTCAAACCTATGGGGAAACCAACTACTTCTCAAAATCAAGTTTTTGACAGAACTAAGGTATTGCATGGTCCTCGGACTCAAACCTATGGAGAAGTCAGCTACTTAAGAAGAATTCTAAGTCGCTCAGTCCTCGGACCAAATACCAGAAAAGGTCAAGGCTATGAAAGTTATTAGGAAAATGGCGAAACGCCTTATTACTCAGCAACCAACAGGGGTTGTACATTTTGGGTTATATATCCTCGGATGATTACTTCCTACACGGCATCGAGCATTCAGCCATCACCTCGTTCAAATTTGGGGTATACAACCCACTTTCAAGTCAGTCTTATTGTACACGATAGCTCCAATAAGTTCATAATAGTATCTTTTATCTTAGTAAGACATTTTGGCCCTAAGTATCGCTTTCTCAGGTTGGCATTATTGTGCCGAACAATTTTTTTAAGTTCATTATAGACATCTTTTTCTCAGTAAAGGTTTCTGCCCTAAATGCCACTTATTGAAGTCGGCATTATTATGCTAAATAGTTCCAATAAGCACAGAGCAAGATCTTTTTATTAACTGGGATTTCGGCCCCAAGCATCGTTCATAGTATAAAAAAAAAATTACAGGATAGTACGTCTATTCACGGCATAACTATTTCAAAAGAAGAGATAGAATATACGAAATCAATAAATGACGACCTTTATTAATGTAAAGAGGTGTTACAGCGTACAACGAAGGGCTTAAACAAAGCCTATATGGAAAATGAGTTGCAAAAACAATAAAAATAAAAAAAAATAACAGAAATCTTTTTAAGTTCTGCTCCCAGGTCTTTCCAAACTCTGCCCCAAAAGCACTCATATTGAGAAGAGGACCTTCCTTGGTGGGAGAGGAGAAGAAAAGGAAGAAGGAAAAGTACCAGGATGGATCTGGTGGTGGAAAGAAGAAGAAAGAGAGGCAAAAGAAGGCACCAGTGAAGGAAGAGAGGAAGAAGCAAGGATACTTTGTCCCTGCGTCAATCCTGACTCCTAACACGCTAGTGCCATGTTAGCTATGCTCATAAGAGAGCGGCTGGTACTGATAATGGGTGATCCCAGCTCAGCCGCACCAAAAGTTTGACACGACGAGCCCCTGCTTCGGATTTTGACTGAAAGAGGTATGAGAAGTATCTTGAATCTCTCCCATCCCTGCCCTGACCGAGCCATTTGGAGTTTCGCAATAACGTAGCATTTCTGGGAAGGGTATGGTCTCTTCATTCCCACTCCTATCTTGGGCTTATCGTGATTCAAGGTGTAAGCAAGCAGATAAGGGAAACTCTGGGGGAGGCTAAGGATTTTCAAACTTCAAAAGGATTGAAAGGGCTCTGTGTAAGAGGGGTAACCTCTTGCTTTCCTTCTTATATGAAGGGCAAAACGGAAGGCATTTAATCTATCCATATTTCCAAGAAAATCGGTAGATGAGAATATACCCATTCCACTTCCCCACACCGTCAATAACCGTTGAATTTAAATGGTCTCGTTAAGGGAGATCATTAAAGGCGCATTTGGGATAATCAAACGGCAGGAACGCATTGTGAATGAATTCAGAGGAATGTCTCGTAGCCCGGTATGTTTCCTGGGTAGATGAAGAGACACCAACATTAATGAAGGACAGAATTAAACGAGCCGTAATAAAGGCTTGGCATTACCAAAACCCTCCTCTCCGACCAAGAGGTCGGACATCAGAATTTTGAGGGGTTATTGTGGGGCCCAATAATTTGTGGCCCTGGCCCATTTATTCGTTGGGGTCCAAGGCCCGAGCTGAGGAAGGTTATAGCCTAGGATCGGTAATACAAGTACAAAATAGTCGTGAGACACAGCCGAGGATGATTCTGTCATCGGCATATCCGAGGTCCCCCTGGAAGGAGGGGCAAAAGCGGTCTAGGAACAGTATGTTAAAAAAAATCTAAAATATCTAGGTCGATAGAGAAGGGTACGCTGGAAAGTATAACGACCAGGGAAAGCTGCCCTTACTGCCATTCAATACTCTGCACCTGACAGAGCCATACTCCCCAGCTTTTACAACCATCCCCAACCACTCTGGATAGGGGTTGATGGGACAAGTATCAGTCTTGGAAAAGTCGACCCTACACGTGGACGAAGGATAAGGAACACAGGCTAGTATAAAAGGAAAAGTAAGTAATCCATAAGAGGGGCTGGGAAAAATGGCCAAAACCAGAGCCACCCAGCCCGCCTCCAGAAGAAAGACTCCTAGAGCATACGCGATTTGTTTATGTATGAACATCTCGGAATACCGCCGACTTGTGATCAAGGCCTAGCCTTTCAAACCCACGCTCTATAAATGATATTGTTTGGGCCTATTTACGTGCGAACCCAGTATCGTTTTGGGTCGTTCCAAATCGTGTCCTTACAATAGCTTTTCATCATCAAATTAAGACACCAATCAGTAAAGAAAAAAAAAAAGTTCAATTAGTTACAAAGGGAAGCGACTTTGTCTAAAAAATTGAACACAAAAGCATTAACCTGTGAATAAAAGGAGTTAGAGCATAATTACAACAAGCAAAGGAAATGAACTTTAAAAATAAAAAATAAATTCAATAGTTATAATGGAAGATGAGAGATTTAAATCATGTATGTCTCTATTTTTTTTTATTATATAATATGGAAATTTTAGTTTAGTCTAATCTAAGTGTATTTGTATGTCTCTATTTGAAACACTATGATGTGTCAGTTGAATTAAAAGACTATTGGCAATGGTGATGGGTTAGGAAAATTTAGAGCAATAAGATAAGGGAGATTGCATTCTCAAAAAAGAAAAGAAAAGAAGAAGAAGATAAGATAAGGGAGATTGAGAGAGGTTATCCACGTGTGATAATAACCTTTTTTTTTTTTTTTTTTGAGAATGACGTGTGATAATAACCTAATAAACTTGTTTCGGCTTTTAATTTATTTGGTCCAAAAACATTGTTTTGTGGTACAATAATAAATGATAGCGGTTTAAGGTTGTTAAATGTTGCTTCAATGATCCCACCTACTTGGCTTTTATAGAGGTCTCTAAGAATGTCGAAAATCCGTAGAAATTTCTATTTACTTCTTCTTTTTTTTTATTTAAGAGTTTTTGTAATTTTTTTTTTGAGAATCGAGTTTTTGTAATTAAGTCATGTGTTTATGGAAAAATGAAATTAGTTTTGTTCAGTGTTTTTTTTTTTTTGAGAAACAGTTTTGTTCAGTGTTGATTTTGGGTAATTAGATCATTGTAGGCTATTTGGTTGGCTTCCCTGTATTTATTTATTTTTTTTTTGGCTTCCCTGTAAGGGATTATATCAACAAGACATTTAAAGCAATATTTAAAACATTTAAGTGCATGTGCTTCAAGCCCACATGATTACTATTCCATTGGACTAAAAAATGAAATTAAAAAAAATAAAATTTCCTATTTGGCCCTCCAATAAACACCTAAAAAACGTTTTCCCATAAGAGATCCCTTCAAGCGGGTTTTAAACAACATGGGATGAGAATAAGATAATGTAAGAAAATAAATGTATGGGTTTTATCTTGCTTAGGCTGTTTTGTTGATTAGGCTTCAGAATGGGCCATTGCAAAAAATTGGTCCTCGACGTTGTCTAATTCCAAGGTCAAGATGGCAAGTCCATAATAATTAAATAGAACAAAACATGCAAATAAGGGTTTTCTTGTGGCAATTACCATTGTGAATTTTCCTATGCTTAATTAACATGGGTTCTTAAGGAACATAGAATGATCATGAGGAGCACAATCCATAGCATGATAGCATCATGTTTGTATTTTTACAGGCTATAAAAACATGAGTTTAGGATAATCCTCAAATCTTTATTCCTTTAGACCATGAAGTTGTTGATAATATATTTACATATCTTTTGATTTGTTTATTTATTATTTATCAAACTTGCAGCTAATGAAAAAGCCCATCATAAGATTTTGAGATTTTGGAGGAGACCAAAAAACCCTTATTTAGAATAAGATCAACAGTGATCTATTGTTTTGATTGGTCTTCTTTTGTCTTTCTTGTTTGTCATTTATTTGAGGATTAGAACCTATTGAAGTTATTTTGTTTTTTAGCTCAAATTTTAATCTATTAAGTTAATTGAAAATGAAAATGAAAATGTGCAGCATATACGATCTTTTGTCCATTATGTTTTTATTTTTTTGGGATTAGATTCATTGCCACTTTATTTCCTAGAAAAATGAGTCAGTTATATATGATTTATAAGTATTTTATAAATAAATTGGGATCATGGGTAGATTATGTATGATTTATAAGTATTTTAGAAATAAAGTTGGTTTCAAAAAAGTTCAAGTAAAAACCCATGGTTTTGGGTTGTTGGATTGCACTTATAATGAAAGTTTTAAAGAAACAAAACTGTGGGGTCCAATAATCTGTGGGCCAGGCCCATTTGCTCGCGGAGAGTCCGAAGGCCCAGGCCGAGGAGAGCCATGGCCCAAGCCCGATAACATAGAGCACAAGGCTGTTTTTGGAATACAGCCGAGGACAGTTCAGTCCTCGGCAGATCCAAAATCTCATTGGAATAAAGGGGTAAAACTGGTATAGGAACAAATTTGTAAGGAGATCTAAAGTATCTAGGGGGAAGTTATCCTTACTACCCTTCCGGATAAGACTCTGCACCTGACATAGCCGTACTCTGCAGCCTTATCAACCATCCCCAACAATTCTGGGATTGGACTGATGGGACAAATATCAGTGTTGTAAAGATTGACCCTACACGTGGACGAAGGACAGTTAACGCAGACAAGTACAAAAGAGGAAAGTAAGTAAATGGGAGGGGGGGTCTCTCTCCATCCCACCTAGGGAAGAGACTACAGGGGGCATAACCTCTCAAGAACACCGGACTTCACCGAAAAAGTCCATCATTGGGTAACCGGGGTAAGACCTCAATGGTCCTCGGATCAACTCCGAGGAGTCCCATCCCATAAGGTGCGACACCATAAGGCCTAAATGTTCAAACCCATCTCCCCTTTCTATATGAATTCCTCCAAAATCAAGACCGGAACATCGCCCCGTGCCCAACGGCTAGCTTTTCAAGCCTACTCTCTACAAATCATATTGTGAGGGATCTTTCATGTACGAGCCCAGCATCCTTATTGGGCCTCAACAGAATCGTGTCCCTACAATTGGCGCCGTCTGTGGGAAGAGCTTGCGCGTTGGCGCAGGTGGCGGTGGAGTCAACTCTCTAGCAAGCAGAGGTTCGCGGAGTTTCCTCCGTCTCCGGCGACATGCAGTTGTTGCTTTGGCATAAACTTCTGCTAGGGGCTGCGCCTCGCAGTGACGACGGCGCGGACAACTATGGGGGCTTCTGGCCTCAAGCCGGCTTTCCCCGCCCTGGTCTAGGGGCTTACGTTCGAAAATAAATAAGCAAAAAAAAAAAAAAAAGGGAAATCCTACAAGTTTTGGACAGAACCAAGGCCTTGCATGGTCCTCGGACTCAAGCTTATTGGGAAACCAACTACTTAAAAGAAATCTCACAAGTTTTGGACAGAACCAAGGCCTTGCATGGTCCTCGGACTCAAGCCTATGGGGAAACCAACTACTTAAAAGAAATCTCACAAGTTTTGGACAGAACCAAGGCCTTGCATGGTCCTCGGACTCAAGCCTATGGGGAAACCAACTACTTAAAAGAAATCTCACAAGTTTTGGACAGAACCAAGGCCTTGCATGGTCCTCGGACTCAAGCCTATGGGGAAACCAACTACTTAAAAGAACTCTCACAAGTTTTGGACAGAACCAAGGCCTTGCATGGTCCTCGGACTCAATCCTATGGGGAAACCAACTACTTAAAAGAACTCTCACAAGTTTTGGACAGAACCAAGGCCTTGCATGGTCCTCGGACTCAAGCCTATGGGGAAACCAACTACTTAAAAGAAATCTCACAAGTTTTGGACAGAACCAAGGCCTTGCATGGTCCTCGGACTCAAGCCTATGGGGAAACCAACTACTTAAAAGAAATCTCACAAGTTTTGGACAGAACCAAGGCCTTGCATGGTCCTCGGACTCAAGCCTATGGGGAAACCAACTACTTAAAAGAACTCTCACAAGTTTTGGACAGAACCAAGGCCTTGCATGGTCCTCGGACTCAAGCCTATGGGGAAACCAACTACTTAAAAGAACTCTCACAAGTTTTGGACAGAACCAAGGCCTTGCATGGTCCTCGGACTCAAGCCTATGGGGAAACCAACTACTTAAAAGAACTCTCACAAGTTTTGGACAGAACCAAGGCCTTGCATGGTCCTCGGACTCAAGCCTATGGGGAAACCAACTACTTAAAAGAACTCTCACAAGTTTTGGACAGAACCAGGGCCTTGCATGGTCCTCGGACTCAAGCCTATGGGGAAACCAACTATTTAAAAGAACTCTCACAAGTTTTGGACAGTACCAAGGCCTTGCATGGTCCTCGGACTCAAGCCTATGGGGAAACCAACTACTTAAAAAAAAAAAAAAACTCACAAGTTTTGGACAGAACCAAGGCCTTGCATGGTCCTCGGACTCAAGCCTGTGGGGAAACCAACTACTTAAAGGAAAACTGACAAGTTTTGGACAGAACCAAGGCCTTGCATGGTCCTCGGACTCAAGCCTATGGGGAAACCAACTACTTAAAAGGAAAACTGATTGCATGAAGCTTAAAATCCATCCGAGGAGAACTCCCCGTTAACAGTTGGGTCAATCCCTAAATTGCACGGATTTCCCAGTCTACCCTCGGATCCCCGATACCCAAGGGATTGATGTAATATAGTGCAATATATCACCCAAAAACACGAGCGAAATCCCTCTACTCGGCTACCCTCTCGGGCGAATTATTCAGAGATCATCGTTCTCGGACATTTATTTTGCATGCATCGCTCAGTGCTCAGCCATTACTCCGGTTAGTTTCAAGAGTTTAATTTATTGAGAATTGCCATTGTGATACTTGATAACATCGACAAGTTTAAACTAGTAGGAATTGATTTTAAGGCATTGTTCGGCTCCAAGTATTATTAGAGACGAGCGTATATTTAATGTCCATGCACTAAGTAGTTGTTGCAGAAAAGAAAAATATTTAGAAAGAAACAAGCTCATCTTTTACTAAGACAAAGAAATAGTACAGTGTACAATGAAAAGCAGAGAGAAGCTTATGCTGAAGCCAACTACATGAGTGAAAAGAAAAATACAAGAAAATGAAGGTGAAGCCGAAGAAGAAGCACAGATGAGAGGGTGGCTACTCCTTTAGAACTTTGTTCTTCCTCAATGCTTTTGCATGCCCATAACTCAGACAGCAAAAGAACCCAGCTTGGGGCCTGCGCCGCGGGAGGAAAGGTGCAGGGAGCCGGAAATTGAGGAGCCTTCACCAAAAATTTGTCTGCAACAAGGCAGAGGCGCTGATGGCGGAGAATCTTTCTTCTGACACACCAAAATCCTGGCGTGAACAGAACCTGCTTCGGATTTTGACTAAAAGAGGGAGAAACACCCTTTCCCCTCTGTCGAACTGGAATATTCTCTTGAATTTATGCCGCCTTTGCCCGTACCTCACTATCTGGAGTCTCAGGAGGACACGGCGCCTCTGTGGCGGAGAGAGTTCCTTTGCCCCAACCCACACCTCAAACATGATGTACTAGGAAAGGAGACTGAAGGATTTGTGTGAAGGTAAAGCAACTTTCTCTCCTATTTATTTAAAAGATAAGGTGGTGGCATTTAATTCACGCAGCGTCCCAAGGAACGCTACAGACAAAATGTCTCCGGCTCGATTTCCAATGCCGTCTGCAACCCTGAGATTAAAGGAGCCTCGTGAAGGCGCACCTCGAACACTGGGACGCCAAAAAGTACCGCGTGACCCAAGACTACGGAAATACCCTCTAATTTATGGGCCCAGTAAATTCGCGGCCCAGGCCCGTTCAGCATAGGGGCCCAAGGACAGAACCAAGGCCATGCATGGTCCTCGGACTCAAGCCTATGGGGAAACCAAGTACAAAAAATAAAAATTACAAGCCAAGGACAGAACCAAGGCCTTGCATGGTCCTCGGACTCAAGCCTATGGGGAAACCAAGTACAAAAAATAAAAATTACAAGTCAAGGACAGAACCAAGGCCTTGCATGGTCCTCGGACTCAAGCCTATGGGGAAACCAAGTACAAAAAATAAACCTTACAAGCTTTGGGCAGAACCAAGGCCTTGCATGGTCCTCGGACTCAAGCCTATGGGGAAACCAACTGCTCGGATAGGGAAAGTCCTCGGCCCAGATACTGTAAAATGTTAAGGCCAATAAGAGTGTTAGGATGATGGCGGGACGCTCCGCTACTCGGCAGCCTACGGGGGCTGTTCATTTTTGCGGGTGATATGCCTTCGAATAATTACCTCCTACACCACGGAGAACATCTAGTTCTAATCTCGGCTTTGTTTCGGGCAAGTATCGCTATTTACAGGTACGCATTGCTATGTTAAACAGTTCTATTAAAGTTATGGTGACATCTTTTTATTAGCAAGTACTTTGGCTTTAGTTATCATTGATTCAAATGCTGTATTATTGCGCCGAGCAGCGTTTGCAAATAAAAAAAAGAGAGCATAAAGACAGAACATGCGAAATAAAGTAACAACAATTTTTATTAATACGAAAAGTTATTACAACGTACAATGAGGGGCTCAAACTAGCCCATACAAAATGTGAACTGCCTAAGCAACGATAACATCCGCAATACAGATGTAAACAGTCAGGCGTCTTTTAAACTCGTCTTCAAAGTCTCTCCAATCCCTGCCTCAATACTGCTCATATTACGATAAGAACCTTCTTTGGAAAGAGATGAAGGAGAAGGAAATAGTAAGGAAGAAATCAATGAAGAAGATGGAGGAGATGAATGAAGAAGATGGAGGACATGAGTAAAGAAGGAGAAGAAGAAGAGAGAAGAGATGAAAAGAAAGAAAAGGAGCAAAAGAGGGAGAAGAGAAAGCACCAGAATGGATCTGGTGCTGGGAAGACTAAGAGAGGGAGGCGGAGAGGGCCACCAGTGAACGAAGAGAGGAAGAAGCAGAGACACTTAGTCCCTGCCTCGGTCCTGACTCCTAACACGCTGGGGCCATATTAGGTGAGCTCATAAGAGAGCGGTTGGTTACGATGATGGGAATTCTCGACTCAGTCACGCCGAAAGTTGGACGTGATGAATCCCTGCTTCGGATTTTGGCTGAAGGGAAGGTGAGATGAATCTTAAGTCTTCGCCACCCTTGCCCTGACCGAGCCATCTCGAGCTTTATTAGAACACGGTGCTTTGAGGAGGGGTTTGACTCCTTCATCACTCGTTAGGGTAAGTGTGTCACGATTTAATGAATAAACTAGTGGGTAAAGTAAACTCTAGGGGAGGCCAAGTATTTCAAATCTTAGAAGGATGAAAAGGGACTCTCTACAAAAACAATAACCTCCTACCTTCCCTCTTATACGGAGGGTGGAGCGGGGGGCATTTAATAGGATCAGATCTCCAAAGGAATCTGCAAACACAGATGTGCCGGTTCCACTTCTCCACCTCATCAAAAACCGTCGAATTAAAGTAGTCCCGTAAATAGAGGTCATTAAAAACGTGCTTTGGATAACCAAACGTCAAGAACGCATCAGGGATAAAATCAAAAAACTGTCTTGCAGACCGGTGCGTTTCCTGGGCAGTTGGAGAACCGTCAGCATTAATGGAGGGCTAAATTAAAGGAGCAGTAATAAAGGCTCAGCATTGCCAAAACCCCCCTTTCCAACCGGGAGGTTGGACAGCCGGGTTTTGAGGGGCTATTGTGGGGTCCAATAATCTGTGGGCCAGGCCCATTTGCTCGTGGAGAGTCCGAAGGCCCAGGCCGAGGAGAGCCATGGCCCAAGCCCGATAACATAGAGCACAAGGCTGTTTTTGGAATACAGCCGAGGACAGTTCAGTCCTCGGCAGATCCAAAATCCCATTGGAATAAAGGGGTAAAACTGGTATAGGAACAAATTTGTAAGGAGATCTAAAGTATCTAGGGGGAAGTTATCCTTACTACCCTTCCGGATAAGACTCTGCACCTGACATAGCCGTACTCTGCAGCCTTATCAACCATCCCCAACAATTCTGGGATTGGACTGATGGGACAAATATCAGTGTTGTAAAGATTGACCCTACACGTGGACGAAGGACAGTTAACGCAGACAAGTACAAAAGAGGAAAGTAAGTAAATGGGAGGGGGGGTCTCTCTCCATCCCACCTAGGGAAGAGACTACAGGGGGCATAACCTCCCAAGAACACCGGACTTCACCGAAAAAGTCCATCATTGGGTAACCGGGGTAAGACCTCAATGGTCCTCGGATCAACTCCGAGGAGTCCCATCCCATAAGGTGCGACACCATAAGGCCTAAATGTTCAAACCCATCTCCCCTTTCTATATGAATTCCTCCAAAATCAAGACCGGAACGCCCCGTGCCCAACGGCTAGCTTTTCAAGCCCACTCTCTACAAATCATATTGTGAGGGATCTTTCATGTACGAGCCCAGCATCCTTATTGGGCCTCAACAGAATCGTGTCCCTACAAAAACAATTCTATCAAATGAATCATAGCAAAACCACATATAATCGCATAAAGGTTGATGTTGTAGAGAAAAAATGAAGCGTGAAAATTCGGAGCCACAACTATTGTCTATTGATGATGACAGTGAGCCGCGGGAAAGTTATAAGAGGGTTAGCCAAGGAGGCATTGGTGAGAGAGAAATAGGTAGAGAGGGTGAGACAAGAAAGTGCGAAAATTTTCTCAAGAACTTATTGTAATGATCTTGTTTATTTTGTGTGTGGATGAGAGATTATTTTTTATTTAAGTATGTTTAGAAATAATATTTTAATTTTATTGGAAAAAAGTTCATAAATATTGTAAACAAAAATTATGATATATTTGTTTGTTTATGCCATTTTTCAAATTTAAGGTATTTACTTTAATTTATAGTTTTATTTTTTATTTTTAAGTTATTTAAGTACATGTAATTGTAAATCCACATGACATGATTTGATTAGGCCAATTAGCATATATTGACATGCTTGGTTGGCATTTAATGAGCACGACATAATAGAGGCCTGCTACTCAAAACTAACCCCTAATGTAAAGGGAGCATATAAAAAATTTTAAACATTAAAGGGTAAAATTAAAATGACCAAAAACTTCAGGGGTGTAAAATGTTTCATTGTAAAATTTGGTTAAGGAAACATTTTAAACACCATGATTGTTTCACTACAAATTTTGGCCAAACTTGAAAATATATTCCGTTCACCGTAAAACTATTTGTAAAATATTTCACAAAACACGTAATGGCTCTCCCTCCCTATTTGGTGGCTAGATTGTTAGTTCGGTTGCCGGACTGCTGACTATATTGACTGGGCTGCTAGTCTTAGACATCAGAATGTTGACAACAGTTGTCAGACCAATTGGTAATTTTTGTGATTTGTGCTTGAAAAAATTTACGTCTCGCATCAAACATCTGAAAATATTTTATTGAAAATGTGTTTCAATATAGAATGTTTTCATTATTTGAATATATTTTAAAGTGAACAAACAAAACGTTAGTCTTTGCTATAATAGAAAAAGGGGAAATTATATGTAAATGTATCTAAATATAAGTTTGTTAAAATAGAAAAAAGTGAAGTTATATGCAGGTGTATCTAAATATAAGTTTGTTGAAACAGTAAAAGTAAAGTTTTTGGATCAATTTAGCTAAAATTGTATTAAATTTTGATTATAATGCTTTTTTTTACAAATCCAGCTGGTTGTAACAATGCTATGGAGCTCGGTAAAATTAGTAACATTTACTAAAATGGATGTTTACATAAAATCTGTCATCTAGTTTTTTTTATTTTGGTTGGATAAGAAAATCTGTCATCTAGTTGGAAATACAATTGGTTATTTATTTATTTATTTATTTTTTATGGTCTAGTCGGAAAAACATTGGGTAAACTACAAACTGTACAAGATGCGGAAAGCTAATAAAATTAAAATCTCTTAACAATTTTGGTAGAAAATCATTCATTTTGGTCAAAAGTCATAGCACATAAGATAGTGACAGTTTTTTTTTTTTTTTTTTTGAGTAAAAGATAGTGACAGTTATTATTACTAATCTAGCAGAAAATCAAACACAGAAATCAATATAAAAAAATAATCATTAATCCAAGAATAGATTAAAAATCCAATAGTGGAAGGAAACACTGAATTCCAAAACTCAATAATCTTTTAGTTAAAAAAATTGAATATTAAGAGTGCTTTTGGTAAAAGCTTATTTGTGCTTTTGTGGAATCTTATCTATATACTAAAAGATATAATTTTTGATAATTATGTATTAAATATATTAATAAAAAGCTAAAAATTAGTTTTTTTTAATCAAAAAGCTAAAAGTTAAACTATTAGCATAAGAAACTAATACAAAAAGTAAAAAGCAACAAAAAAATAAATTGGACCAAACACACTCTAAATATTTTGCTAAGTTCAATTTTTTTATTATTATATAAAAATGCTAGAATAACATGCCTTGTAAGATTGTGAACAACATAATTTCCCTCAAATCAATTCGATTTGAGAAAAGCTAAACTATTGAAAGACTATTAAAATTTTTGCTGTCTCGTATCCAAAAACCAAAGGAAACCATGAAAGAATATTCATTTGAGAGAATTGGTAACCAACTCCGAATCAATTAGTAAAGTATTTTTATCATCAAATAAACAATTTAAATCAAACTATGCTTATAAAAAAAAAACATTAAATTTGATGGTTTTATTTATAAAAAAAAAAGATTGTGCTAATAAAAAATAAGAATAAGAAAAAGGAAAAAGTAGGGCTTGTCTTGAATGGTAGATATTGTTAATTGATTTCCCTCCAAAAATAAGTGTGGAAAGGGTTTTTTTTATTAATCATAAAAATACAGCTAATCATCCATTCATAGCCTTCCTCTTTTGCCTAAAATATCCTACCCCACTCACTCCCTCCACTTTCTTCATAATCCCTATCCTCTCCTCTCTCTCTCTCTCTCTCCCAATACAACACAACACATTCACTCTCTATCTCTCTCTCACAAAATAAGAGAGACGCGTGCGTGTACAACCAAAAACCCTAACTCGTTCACCAAAAACACAAAACAAACAAACAAAAAATAATAATAATGGATCCCGAGTCGACTCAGTTGCAGCAAGCGCAACTCGCCGTCATACTCGGCCCTGACTCGGGTCCCTTCGAGACCTTGATCTCTCACCTCATGTCCTCCTCCAACGAGCTCCGTTCCCAGGCCGAGTCGCTCTTCAACCTCTGCAAGCAGACCGATCCCGACTCGCTCTCCCTCAAGCTCGCCCACCTCCTCCAGTTCTCGGCCCACCTCGAGGCGCGCGCCATGTCCGCCATCCTCCTCCGCAAGCAGCTCACGCGCGACGACTCCTACCTCTGGCCGCGCCTCAACGTTTCCACTCAGGCCTCGCTCAAATCGATTCTGCTGTCGTCGCTGCAGCGGGAGGAGTCGAAGTCGATCTCCAAGAAGCTTTGCGACACCGTTTCCGAGCTCGCCTCCGGGATCTTGCCAGATAACGGCTGGCCGGAGCTGTTGCCGTTCATGTTCCAATGCGTCTCGTCCGATTCTCCGAAGCTGCAGGAATCGGCTTTCTTGATCTTCGCGCAGCTGTCGCAGTACATCGGCGACACGCTCGCGCCGCATATCAAGAACCTGCACGCCGTGTTCTTGCAGTGCTTGACGTCTTCGTCGAGCTCCGACGTGAAGATCGCCGCGTTGAATGCCGTGATCAATTTCATTCAGTGCTTGTCGAGTTCGGCTGATCGCGACCGGTTCCAGGACCTCCTGCCGGCGATGATGACGACGCTAACCGAGGCGTTGAATAACGGAAACGAGGTGACGGCGCAGGAGGCCTTGGAGCTTTTGATCGAGCTCGCCGGAACCGAGCCGAGGTTTCTACGGCGACAGCTGGTGGACGTGGTGGGATCGATGCTGCAGATAGCTGAAGCCGACGGGTTAGAGGAGGGAACGAGGCATTTGGCGATCGAGTTCGTGATAACCCTCGCGGAGGCGAGGGAGCGAGCTCCAGGGATGATGAGGAAGTTGCCACAATTCATAAGCAGACTCTTTGCTATCCTGATGAAGTTGCTCCTTGATATCGAGGACGATCCTGCGTGGCATAGCGCCGAGACTGAGGACGAGGACGCCGGCGAGACGAGCAATTACAGTGTTGCACAGGAGTGTTTGGACAGGTTGTCGATTTCTTTGGGAGGCAATACGATTGTTCCCGTGGCGTCTGAGCAGCTTCCCTTGTATTTGGCAGCTCCTGAGTGGCAGAAACACCATGCTGCTTTGATTGCTCTTGCACAAATTGCTGAGGGTTGCGCCAAGGTATTGAAATGCAAATACTGTTTGCTTATTTCTGATAATGAAATGTGATTCTATTTAGTTCTAGTATATTTGAAATGTGAATTTAGAGAATGTTAACTATGATTTTTTGATTTGTTGTCATATGATAGATGTTGGGCTTTTGATAATCAATATTCAGTAATGGAAATGGTGATATTAGTTAATTTTAGAATACTATTTGAGTATGGATTGTAGTTAGAATCTTCACATGCTTGATATGAAACTGGCAGTGAATTCCACTCTGGCAATGCGTTCTCCATTGTGTTTCGTTAGTTATTCACTGTCACTAAAAGGGTAACTTGAATGGGGATATTTTGGAGATTGAAGGAAGCTCATTGTTTAAAGTCGAGTTTTTGGTCAGTTACTTTGCATTATTTGATAATGCCACATGAAATAGATTAATGGAAAATGGAAATATTCTTATCATTGTTTGCAAACACACCTCTACTGGAACTACTTTTCTTTCTTGTGATTTTTATTCTGTACCTTATGTTCACCTGATGAAGTTTATTGGGGTTTGCTTTTATGATGATTATGTTCTACTTGGCAGAGTGTTTTGTAGATCAAACTTTCTCTGTTAGTTATATGGATTATATTCCTTTGTTGTTTTAGTGATTTTTTATTATCTGTTCCTATTTATACAGGTGATGATAAAAAACTTGGACCATGTTTTGGCAATGGTTTTAAATTCTTTCCAACACCCACACCCCCGTGTGAGGTGGGCAGCTATAAATGCAATTGGGCAATTGTCCACAGATTTGGGTCCAGACTTGCAAGTTAAGTATCATGGGCAGGTGCTGCCAGCACTTGCTGCATCTATGGATGATTTCCAGAATCCTAGAGTACAGGTTAGTTGCTTCTGTTGGCATTTCTTGCTTTTTTCTGAATTGCTGTTTCTGTGCGTTATGGCGTCTAGATTTCTCTACAAACTGTTCTTATGTTACCTTGCAAAAAAGATAAACTAGCATCTTACCTATCAAAAAAAAAAAAAGCAATGAGATATAACAAGAAGTAGATAATGCTTAATCTAATGTATTAGCATGGAGTGCACCTGCTTTTAGACTCTGATCAGATTAATGTGTGTTAGAATAAGATTTTTCTCCCTTATTTACTTTTGGTGATCATCAGTCATCAATGGAATAAACCTTAGTTGGTATGTGAGTAGTGGTCATGCTAGAGCCAATAGAAACTTCAGGAATAAAATTTGTTGAATAAAATGATCTGGCAGTCTGGAATTTTTATTACTAGGGACTTTCTTTGGTTGCAGCCTTCACTTTAGCTGTTAAGATATAAAAATAAGTAATTTGAAGTGATTTTAGCTACTGTCTAACTTAAATGAGTTCAGAAATTAGCCAATATTAATTGTTAAATAGTGGTGTTTTGCACCTAATTATACCTGTGAACAGTGGTAGATAATTTGTGAAGTTCTCTTGAATAGGAAATTTATATTTACACATCTAGTAAATATGAGGTTTTGTGGTCAATGGATTGGAATGTAATTATACCAATATCTTGTTAGTGTGGCTTGCTTTTGGAGCATTACTCTTTATAAACTTTATGTTTAGTTTAAAAGATGTAGCTTTTTTCTTATAATTGTTTGACATTCTAATAACTTTCTATTCAACATCTCTTTATATGTTTTCTATTTGAAAATTTAGTCTTGATCTAGGTGTAATTTTAAATCAAAATGATGAAATCAAGCTTTTTAATTTATGCTTGGATAGAAAATTGGAGTAATGCTTCAAGTGCAAGCCACACTGACAAGATGTTCCCGTCCTAGTGTTTCCATTGGCAATCCAGGGTTCAAATCCCCCACCCCCAACTATCGTTTTAGTAAGAAAATTGGACTATGCCTTCCTCTAACTGTGTTTCTGATGGCATCCTTTCTGCACATGGCCTCTAGCTTAATCCAGTGTATTTGGAATCTAAACTGCATCTAGCATCTTCTACACAGTT